>CM060383.1:167783250-168004588 GCA_030545235.1 Helianthus tuberosus | reverse complement strand
TAGTTAGATTAGTTACTTGCATGTAGTTAAAACACCACAAATTTGGGAAAAAATCTAGGGTTCTTGATGTTCATCCGGATCGAACCTAAATTTTTTTCCTGAATCTGTTTGCATTTAGTTAGGATAGTGTTAAGGGAAGTAAATACACTTAGATTGTTCATAGATTCACCCAATTTCTTACAAAAACCCCAAACCCTTGTTCTTGAGCCGAAAAAGATAAAATTGATAAGGTAAACGGGATATTTTGGGAAAAACGGTGTTTAGGGTTTCATTTTCGGGGGAAACCGCACCTATTGGACCAAAAATTTTCAAGTTTTCGAAACCGGGTCGAAAATTGAAGTTTTTGAGTAACAGACGTCTGGACACGGGGCCGTGTCCGCTGGACACGGGGACGTGTCCAGCCCGCTGTTTGCAGTTTCGTCCGAAAACATTTCTGTTTCGTGCTAATTTTTGGTGTATTCTTTCAGATGGCAAAATTCACAAGGTTCAATGCAAGTGAACTTGATGCAAGGGCAAGGTATGAGGTTCTTCAAACAAGACCCGAAGAGTACCCCAGGAGAGCTTGCACGGATCTGTTAACCTTGGTAAACCAGCTGAACCGATTCAACAACATCGTTACGGGACCACTAGCTGTTGCATTAAACACTAGGCTTCGGTCGGTGCATCAATGCACCATGGAGTTCTACAGTACCTTCAACTTCAATTCAAGGTGTGACCCATTCGACAATGAAGGGGTTGAATTTCGGTGTGGAGGGACAATGTACTCGATCTCCATGGCACAGTTTGGAGCCGTGATAGGACTATACCAAGAGGAGGAATCGGGAAACGAAGAAAATACCGGAGGATTACGAGACTTGGAGGGAAATGAAAGACAAGCCGCATGGGCTCAAATCGGTGAAGGAATCTACGACCCTCGTAGCACCAAGAGTACGAAGCTGAGGGATCCACTCTATCGCTACATTCACAGGATCCTCACCTACTCTCTAAACCAACGTCACGACAGTAGTGGTGTTGTAGGGTTGAAAGATTTGGTTGTCCTCCACTGTATCCACAACCAAAAGCCTCTTGATGTTCCGTATCTCCTGTTAAGAAACATGCATCTCAACCGCCTTGCTCGAGCTCCAACACCTATCTTCTTCGGAGGATGGGTGTACCGTCTTTTTAAGCATTACACGCGAATTCCAAGAGCCTTTGAAAGAAGCCCATGGTCGGGACGAGTTGACTACCACATTTGCTGAGCCATGAACTTACTCTATGAGGTGGAAGACGGAACAGTGAGTTTCCAAAGAACGCAAGGCTATGCATGGAACCCACAGGAGGCCCTAGTTCTTCACGCACCACCTCCCCACCACCAGTATCCACCCCATGGTGATCCGGGTCAATCCTCCTCACAAGGAGGCGGTTTTCCTAATTTTCAAAGCTTACATGATCTTATGCAGGAAAACCTCATGTGTACCAGGAACGCCTACAACCTCGCCAACAACATATACCACCGGGTCGGAGCTATTGAACGCAACATCAACGATATACAAGACGATATCAGCAGCATCCGGGAGTACATGGCGGGGCATGGGGATGGAGGTGATGATAGCGATGAAGATATGGAGTAGAGGGTTTGGAGGAGCAGGAGCGGGTTGATGGCGAGCCCACAGGTTTAAGTCCCTTTATCTATCGAACGATTGGTGGCCTGCGTGCCAGAAGTTGAACAATTTACTTTCCCTTAAACACTTTTATTTTCCGTTTTATTTTTTCTTTTCTTTATGCTTGGAACAATTAACTGTGGTAATGTAGGATGTTTGTGTTGCTTGGTGTGGTATTGAGTGATGAAACAGGTACAAACCAAGGCTTGGGGTGCTAAGCCTCAGCACTTATAGGGCCAGGATGGAAAAACCGGAGGAAGAAACCTGTTTTTCAAGCTTTCAGACTGTCCACACGGGGACGTGTCCAGCCAACACGCCCCCGTGCTCACCTCCCAGACCTGCTGTTTGGCTTCTGTTCTGCAGAATTTTGTCCGGCACGTGGCCGTGTCCAGTGGACACGGGGCCGTGTCCACCTTCTGTAAGTTCTTGTTACTGGCACCTGAACACGGGGTCGTGCCCACTCAACATGGGGCCGTGTTCAGTGCCCAGTAACACAAATTTTTGCTTTTTAAACACTATTTTACACATCTAATCAACCTAAAAATTTATTTTTGGGACACATTGAGGACAATGTGTAATTTAAGTGTGGGGGGGGGGGGGGGGGGATGCTAAAACCTTGAATTTTGCAAGTCCTAAATACAAGCCTTACACAAAACTCTATTGGAACCGCTAATCACCCCAAATTTTTTCAAAAATTTCATTTTTTTTTACTTGTCTAGGTTTAACTCGGGAAATTCAAGTTCTCAAAAAGGTTATATTTTTACAAATTTACAACCGATAGCGTAGTGATAAAAAGAACCAACATAAGAAAATTATGAAAAGGCATAGTAAACTTATTTAAAATTTGATTATATATACTTGATCACATAAAAACCCATTCCCACAAAAGTGAGTTTTGAGCCTTTATTGAGCACACAATTACATATCTTTTGACTAAATGCTCATTTTTCGTTTCTTGTGTGAATAGCCGCTTGGTTCTTACGACTCTAGAACTTGCCATGACAATACATTCCCGGTCCTTATCAACTTAAACCCGAGTAAGTAAATGATGGAGGCATTAGGACTAACCCTTTTTATTTCTACACCATTATTTTTCTTTTTATTTTACCACCTACCCAAAAATCCCCCTAGTTAGCCCCTTTGAGCCTAAACCTTTTCGTTTCATCACCCAAACAAAAACCCTTTTACCCACCAAAACCTTTTTCATTTTTAACCCTTTATTTTAGTAACAAGTTCGGTTCTTCGCAAAAAAAAAAAAAAAAAAAATGATGAAGCAAAAAGAAAATAAACAAACAAGTTAATAAAAAATAACTTAGTTTGAATAAAAGCTTCATCAAAAAAAAATTGCAAAAAAAAAAAAAAAACGAAAACCGACACTTGTTACGCTTTTAGCCCTTTTTCTACTAACCACTAACCCAACCACCTACCTTTAACCCTAGCCTAACCCTTAACCCACAAAGTCCTCTTGATATCTACAAAGGTATAAAAGTTAAAAAGGAGGAGGATTGATTTCTTGGCAAGCCTATGGTAGGAATAAGTTCCATGCCGCTCTCGAGTGATTCACTAAAAATACACCTTCGGCCGAGTGTAAGTGATTTCCCCGTGAGGTATGTGAACTTGTATATAAATAGAATTTTAAAAAGGCATGTTATGCCCAAATAAGTAATTTCTTTTATGAAAAGTTCTAAATAAATCATTACGAATAGGAGTGTAAATAAATAAAAATAAAACCCAAAAAAGATCTTGGAAATCCCGACACTCTACGACAAGCCCAAAACCTTCTCTTCTACCTATTCCATTTGGGAGTGTAAGCCACATCTTAAAGAGTTTTGCTTGAGGACAAGCAAAAGTTCAAGTGTGGGGGTATTTGATGTGTGTAAAATGCAACATATAAATTACATCAAATGAGGCATAAAACTAACCCTTTTTAAGTACTAATATTGGAAAAAGAGTGTTTTTGTCTTCCTTTTGTATTTTCAGGATTAAATGAGCTCAAAAACGCAAAAGAAGCAAAAAGACAGCTAAATCCAACATAAATACAAGGAAAGGAACAGTAGTGGACTCAACGGCACCTTCCAAAGCAAAAAGGAGAAGACAGAAGGCTGAACACGCCCCGTGCTTAGCCAGCACGGGGCCGTGCCCAAGAAGCAGCAGAAAAGACAAATCCATAGAAGCTTCTATTGCCCATCACGGGGCCGTGCTCAGCGGACACGGGGGCGTGTCGAAAGTACAGCAGGCGCATTTATTGTAATTGCGAATTACAATTAATGAGGAGAGAGATTGTCAGACGGACACGGGGCCGTGCCCAGCGGACACGGGGCCGTGTCCAGGTCTCTGTTCAGCCTATAAATAGGGGTGCTTGGATTCATTTCATCTCATCCCTTGGCACACCACCTCTCTCACACTTCATCCACCACCCACCACCATCACAACACCATCATCCACCACCATCATCCATTGTCCATCGTAGAGTGTGTGAGTCGTCTCGGGATCCAAGATTGATCGTAAGAGTTCTTGACAATCAAGGCCATGATTGCCTAAGTCTCTTACATCACTTGGTGAAGACAAAGTGTCTAGTATAATACTTTTTATTTCTAATCTTTTGCACTTTTTATTTGGTTTTGTATTAATGACTTTAATAACTAGTTACTTATGTTGAAGGTGATCTTTCCTTATCGTTTATCCGTGGTGTCTTGGCATTATTTTACTGTCTATATAAAATAAAGGATTTTCACCATTCATGTCTCCACGGTCTATATGGAGATATGTTGGCTACCTGGTAGGGGGTTAAGGGAACGGTTTGGTAAAGGTCTTGCCAGTGTTCAGCGTTTAGAGGTCCTGCAATGGACCTGGGTCAAATTTAGTAGGACCTCCTTCAATACTTCACGGTATTGGATGGCGGGGGTCCAAACTCTTTGATCCCTTCATAAGTTAACTACTATTAATACTATAACCCGGCTATTTAGGACTGTATCCCTGCTGACTCAGACTACTTAGCCGAGGGTAACGTCACCGCCAAAAGCGGGGCCTACCACAATACTGCATTAATAACTTAATTCATTATCTTCCAATAATCCACCCTTTTAGGATTGTATCCCTGCTGACTCAAACTACTGGGGTGAGGGTAACGTCACCTTCAAAAGAGGGGCCTACTACAATAACTAAGATAATCTCTTAATTATGTGCAAAAGTGCGGAAATAATCAAAGGTTATACTAGATACGAGTCGGAACCAAGTGATTCATCTTGTCTATCTGTTTTTCTTTTATTTTTATTTTCAGCATTTTAGTTAGTTTTTAATTTTCTTAGTTTAAAACATTTTTCTAAACTTTTATTTTGGTTAGACGTTGAGGATAAACCGGTACTAAAAGCTCTTGTGTCCTTGGACGACCTCGGTATCTTACCAACGCTATACTACACTCAACGATGGGTGCACTTGCCCATATGTGTGTTTAGTGTTAGTGAAATATCGTGTTTTATAAATTTAAAACTTGGCTAAAATAAGTGTTAAAAAGGGCTTAAAATATACACCTAATATATACGACACTTACCGCACATCAAGTTTTTGGCGCCGCTGCCGGGGACACAAGGATTTTGAGAAAGTTTAAAATCGACGGCTTAATCAGTTTTTTTCAAAACCTTTTTAAAACGCGCGCACATTTTTCTGCATTGTAGTTTAGTTTGCATTTACAGTAGCCTGAACACGGGGCCGTGCTCATTGAACACGCCCCCGTGCTGCATATTTTTAGTTAGATACCCAGATACAGAGTCTGAACACGGGGCCGTGCTCACTGAACACGCCCCTGTGCTCAACGTGACCAGTAACTTTAATTAAAACGCCCAGATACAGATCCTGTACACGGGGCCGTGTTCACCAGACACGGGGCCGTGTCCAGCCTTCTGTTTCAGTCTTTGTTTTCGTTTTCTGGTCCCGAGACTCAGTTGTGGTCTGCTGAGTGATTCTTATGGATCAATACTCAGGAGGTTACAACTACACCTATGATGAGGATGATTATAGGGGTAATTATTGCACTAATTGTCGTAATACACGTTCGATTCAAAATAATCACTCTTATCAACCATCCAATTCATACGCTTACTATGAGGAGCCCAGGTACGAGCCATCAACTTCATACACATCCTATGAAGACCAAAGGTATGAACCTCCTCCCTCATACTCATATTTTGATGAACCAAGGTATGAGCCCTCTTACTCATACTTTGAGGAACCAAGGTATGAGCCACCACCTTCATATGCTTATTATGAGGAACCTTGGCGTGAACAACCCACCTCATATGAGTATTATGAAGAACAAAATTACGAACCTTATCCATCATATGCTTACAATGAAGAACAATGGTGTGAACCATCAACTTCATATGGGTATTATGAGGAACAAAGGGTCGAACAACCAGATTCAAGCTTAGAAAATAATGATTCTTTTTCTATTACCGAAGTGACCGATAGGATATTAGAACACATTAGAGTTATCGATCGATGTATAAAAGAAGCTCGCGCAAGGGAAGAGGAGTCCCGCGCAAGAGATGAATTAAAAAAAGAAGAGATAACTGAAAATGTAAAAATGGAAGAACAAATACGTGAAAAACCGACACATGAGTTAAACAACGAAAAAGGTGAGTCCGATAACGTTAAAATCCAAGAAGAGTCTAATTTTGAAAAAATTAATCTCTTGACACCTTCTTTCGAAAATCATTGTTTAGTACCCACTCATGCTAAGTTTTTAAAAGAGTTAAACACTAACACTAAAATTGACGAAACAGTAAGTGTTAAGTTAACTAATGATCAAACTTCGTGTAACACCCCGAAAATTTACGTCCTATAATGTCTTGACACGTGTCATAACCTTCGAACGTGTGAAAGAATGTTCTTGAAGGACTAAAGTTGACAAACAATGAAACTATGTAAATACAAGGGTTCAAAGTGTCAACAATGAATAAATATACTTTACAATAACCCTACATGATGTTTATAACCTTAAACGAATGGATCATGGATCATACAAAGAGAATTGCGAAAGAAAGTAAGAGATTACGAACTACAGGGGTTAAATGTGTCAACATGTTAAAGATATACCTCTGAGTGACCTTTTAGCAAACCCGAAGCCTTGTAACGATTAATTATGCTCACTAGAATCTACCATAAAAATTTCACCAAGTTTCGTTGCCGTATGAGAAAGTTGTGATAAAATTCGTGTGTGAGGGTTAGAATCGCCAACATTGAAAATTTGGGCTTTTCGGGTGATCACAAAGTTACCCAAGGACTTAACAAAAATGGTATAAGCCCTAAAGCCCCCATATGTTATTTATAAAGCCTCAAAATGCAAGAATACCATGTGAAAGCGATGTTTCGGGGGACCAGGGACCAAAACTGCAAAGATAAATGGCCTGATGAAGGGCTAGCGCACCGCTACAATGGTAGCGTAACGGTGCGCTAGCACTGCCCAGCGACAGAAATTATGGACAGCTGCCTGTTATGTGTTCTAACCGACCTTAATTGATGGTTTTTGATTCTATGGGCTTGTCTAAGGTGGTTTATAGACTGTAGAAGCCATGTGTACTGATCTTGGACCATTATAGACTTATGTGGCATCATTTTTGCAAGATCAAAGTTATTATAAAAGTCTTATGTTTACACATACATGCACATTACATCTTCTGGACATTGTGAGGAGCTCATGACCTGATACAAGCATTCCAAATCATCCATTAGACTCGAGTAAGTATGTTTAACCCTTCTAAATTAAGTCTAGCTTAGTATATAGCCTAGAAATCAAACCGTCGTAACTACGGTTTGACTTTGCGATAAATCACAATCGGTCCAGAGTATTGTCGAATCAAAAGTTGTTATAAGTTGGTATTTATAGGGTTAATAAACCCCTAAAAGGGCACTAACTGATTCGAATCCTAACTAGGTCGTTTGTCGAGTCCAAGGTTGTCCGAAAAAGTCAACAGAAACCTTAATCGCATATTTAACAACACGGAAGGCGTGTAACCTGTTTTATCAGTAATACAACTTGAAAATAAGTATAATAACTTGTCTAAGCTTGTTTGATTCGACAACTTTATGTTTTGAACCGATTCGGAACCGAGAGACGCAAAAGTTTGACTTTTGCTTTGACCTCAGTTCTGACCCGATTTATATAGGTTTAGACATGCCTTAAAGTTCCATTAGGACCTAGTTGCATGTGTGTATAAGCCTCTGCGTTTATACCACTCGAATCCCAAATCGTCCGATGTTTCCGTTAAACGCCTAAATATTGACCATAATGCCCTTATGAACATAAAACGAGATTTTTGGAAATGTGAAAGTAAAATAATCTTAGTTACTAATTATTAGACATGTCTGTAAATTTTCACATCAAGCGGAGGTCCAGATTAGGAGTTATGCTTAATGACGTAATTATAGAGATTCTTAGTAATTAAATGACGTCATTAGCGTAACGCCTATCTAAAACCCATTTTTGACACCAAACCTTTTACCCACTGATGTGATATAATATTTTGGGATTTTTGAAGATTTTTAATTATTTTTAAACTGATCATAAGCTAGGTTAATCGCCTCGATTCGGTTAATACCAAAAATACCCTTTTCGGCCATAAAATGAGTTTTACAAATCCTTTTAACGCCAATCCAATTGCTACTGATTTTAAATAATAAATGGAGTATTTTGAGCCTGTTTAATTGATCAGAAAACTCAGAATCGTATTTTAACCCGTACATCGCTTAAAACGACTTTATACGCGTATTTAACGCATAGTTTTGGGCATCATGGGTGATATCCTACTGATATCACAACTTATTTAAGGCGTGTTAACTTAGGAAACCTGTTTAGGACTCTTATGGTTACCCGTTACGCTTCATACGCGTTCGGTTTGGTTTATGTAACTAGTTTACATAAACTAGCCGAAGCGGGTCAAACCTTATCGGTTTTATCTCAAAATCCAGAATGTGTATCATATACCCATATTAAGCAAGTCTTCAAACTTGTCGGGTTTAAATCACATTCTATCCAGTCTTCGCTTAATCGTGCGTACGAACCGTATCTTTCTGTAAGACTAACCGGTCTAAGCTTAAGCTTAATTAAAGACCCGTTAGCATTCTAATTAGTTATTTATACCATCATTCCAGACTAGAGCTTTCCGGTAAATTGTACCTACGCTTGCTTAAGTGAATACGGCTGAGTTATAAATTTCTGCTATTTAAGACAGGAGCTAGCTCAGGTAAATACTCTTAACTTATTTTCCCTATTACGGGCTTGGGATACGGTAATATAAATACCGCATGTTCAGGTATGGGATTCAAAGACCAATGAGTCGGGAAATCCAAATAACCTGTTTTAATTCGTATTGCTTGACTGAAACATTGGGGATTAATGCGACCGTGTCCTGGATATCCTTGACTCATGATTTGCAATGGCCACGACCTAAGCACGGGGTGTAGGCATACACCTGACAGATGCCATATGTTTATACCAATATGGAATTCCCAATAGGGGAATAGTGGTGTGTCGGTTAATCATGAACCGGCATAGTTTCGGGCCCCACATGTAGAGCAAGTTATGTAAAACTGATAACATGAAATATAGTTTGTCTCAAGTATAAAATATTAATTTTGCCTTGTGCATTCTAATCAAAGTGTCGAAACATTTACGTGTCTTGTGCACCTAAACAAATTTTCATAAACATTTTTAAATGAGTCGGTTGAGTGTATTTACCAGTGAAAACTGACGTATTTTCAAAAGTCTAAGTGGCAGGTACAAGTACGTAATAGGCTGGAAGCGGCTCAGGACGTTAATAAGGAATCTTGCAAGTTCTAGGCGTCTAAAGTCTGTTGAACAATGTTTACGTTTTATGATCCGCCTGTGGATCCTTTACCTTCCGTTGTAATACTTGGATATTACTTTATATTTGGATTGTAATATATTTATCTTTTGCTTCCGCTGTGCATTTAAATATTGTGTTGTTTGACTATGATGTTGCCAACCACGTCACGATACTCCCCACCGGGCCCACCGGTGACACGTGGAAATTTGGGGTGTGACAGGTTGGTATCAGAGCCAACACTGAGTGAATTAAACACTAGCCTTTTTGTGTTTAATCTCAGTTACACAGTTGCACATTCTTGAGTCTAGACGAGAACATAGGACAAATTCAAATTTGTTTCATTTTGTCCTTATTTGGTTCCTTTGTTATTTATACGATTAGCTCTTGTATGGGCGAGTCATTTTCGGTAGAAGTCCCGATTAGGGCAACCATATACTTGTTTAGATTTTTAAAGGAACGATTATATTTAAAATATCATTCCTATATTATAAGATCTACCATTATAATAAAATGGCAAAATCTAAAAGGACAAGACCTAGCCATATGCCACATTAAGACAGGGCCAAGATGGTAGTTCCACAATTAGATTCGGATCCTTATTAACATCTCGATTTAAAAATTTTGTTCTGCGTTAATTATTAAAAAGAATCTTAAAGGTAAAACCTAGCCTAAATGTCACTGCATACAAGGCCGAGATGGTAGAACCTATTCCAGAGATTCAAATCCTTATTAAACATATGAAAGCATAATTACATGCTCGACAAAGTGTGATACGATAAAATCACATAAGTCATTTTTATGGGGTTATTCTAAATCCTTATTTATATAATCATCCCATATGGATGAAGTGCCCACGGGCTATAATTAACGTCCTCTGAGACTAAAAGACAATGGTAGCCTGCAACTCCCTGTCAAGAAAAGGTAATGAACTTTAATTCACACCTTAATGCCTCGATTCTCTGAAATCATGGCTTATAAATTAATCTGTCCATGTGACTAGGCCTTATGTGCGAATAAAACTGTTATTGTTTTATAATTAGGATAAATTATATTAGAAATCCTAAATTAATGTGAGTAATCAATTAACCAAAGATGGTCTACGCTTACCACGGTTAATAAATTGCCATAAAAGACAATTCTATAATAAACTCACCAATAAGTTATTGTCGATATGTTACAGTTCAAGATACATGGCAGACTCAAACGAGGTCAACAGTCACCCAGGGATAGTGAATGATAATGCCCGTGTAAACGTAGCAGGTGAAGAGTTACAAGCTATGATAGATAATGCGGTTAATAGAGCTATGGATAGACAGCACCATGGATCAAGTGGTACCCATACGAGGACCCAATCTGCATCACACACTAGAACACCCTCCAGGACCCACACTTCCCACAACAGTAATTCTCACCACTCCTCGAATCAAAGGAGTAATCCATCCCAAAGAGTCGTACAGAACCAAGAACCTCGTAATAGGGGTTGCACCTATAAATACTTCGTGTCGTGCAAACCCAGGGACTTCAATGGGGAAAAAGGAGCTGTTGATTGCATGACGTGGATGGATGAAATGGATACTGTGGTGGATATTAGTGGTTGCCATAATAGGGATATTGTGAAATTTGTGTCACAATCTTTCAAAGGAGAGGCATTAGCTTGGTGGAAATCTTTGATCCAAGCTACAGGGAAAGTCCCGTTATATAATATGACCTGGGAACGGTTCATGACGCTGATCAAAGAAAACTACTGCCCTCAACACGAGGTTGAGAAGATTGAGACTGAATTCTTGACTTTAGTCATGGAGAACTTAGATTGTCAAGCATACCTTACAAGTTTCAATACCAAGTCTCGATTGGTTCCTTATTTGGTCACACCGGAACCAAAGCGAATTGCTCGCTTCATTGGGGGTTTAGCCCCAGAAATAAAGGCAAGTGTGAAAGCATCGAGACCTACTACCTTCAGGTCAGCGGCAGAATTGTCGCTATCTCTCACACTCGATGTGGTTAGAAACAAGGCTGCCAAGGCCTCTGAAGATGGGAAGCGTAAAAGGGAGGAGAATAACTCCCAGAATCCTAAGAAGAACAAATCCGAGTTCAACAATGACCAACAGGATTCCGACAAGAAGCCTACATGCAAAACTTGCAAAAGAAGACACTGGGGACAGTGTCGATCAAACCAAAAGATAAAGCAATGTGGCATCTGCAAAAGAACTGGCCACCAGTCCCACGAATGTAGGGACATAAAGAATGCAAGCTGTTTCAGATGTGGTGAAAAGGGCCACATCAGTACTAATTGCCCGGAGGCTGCCCAGGGGGGAGCAGCTAAGTCTGGGATGGATAAGAAAGGAAACGCCTAAACTACCAGTTGAAGGCCAGAGACAGTGCATATCAATAATAAGGTACGTCCTTACCTTTTAGCATTAATTGTATCTGCTAAGTATTTTTACGTTAATGTAAGGGATAATAAACCTTTAGTAAACCATAAGCTTAGCAAACTTTTGGTTACATTCATAAGAACTTCAGATATTAAAAATGAGGCATAATTTACCAATGGAGTCTTTAATGACCCTCTCTCCCATCCTCGGAGATAATCCTTCCATAAGAATCTGGAGTACTCTTCCCCAAAAAGAGTACGAAAATATATATTATTTTATTTTATTTTCTTATTGTTTTTCTATCTTCTGCGAATGCCTAACTATGTTTGATAAAAGTGCCATATGAGGATTGGCGTATCTTAGTGTGTCCCATAGATTGCTTCCATGCCTGATCAGTATGGAGGTTTAATGCATGGAACCCCTGAGATATCCCAATGGTCGTATTGTGCTAAAGTCGACTAGTAGTATTCAAAGAAGATATCTAATATAAAATGTCCTTATAAGTATCTCTACTTAGGACATCTTTGCTATTGTAAAGAGAATGTGTCATGTATCTGACATCGACATCGACAGATGAACCAAAGCCTGAAAATACAGACATCTCTACCATCTCTGTGTGTCATAATTATCTTCTTTATAAGAATTACCATGTTTACCTTTTTAGAGGCAAGAGGATGTTAGGACAAACATCCCGCTTAGGGCTGCAATAATTGTAAAAGCCTTATATCTGTTAGTACCAACAGAATAGGAAGAACTAAGAGCCAAATCGATAAGTTTTTAGAGAAGGTGTCATAAAGCCAACATTCAAAGTTCTAAGAACTCCAATTTTTAGTAAATAAGAAAGACGGTTCATCTTGCTTATGCATTGATCACCGCAACCCTATTTAGGCAACAATTAAGAATCGCTATTACCTACCCAGGAGCGTCGATTGGTTCGACTAGCTGTAAGAATTAGCTATTCTTGGAGAGTAATTAAGTAGTAGTTGGAATAACCATCTCATCATAGAATAAGTTTTCTATAACAATTATTAAGTAAGTATTAAGGCTACTCCTTTGGAGACCTTGTATAGATGGAATTTTAAATATCAATTTTTAGATAGAGAATTAGTAAGTCCAGTTATCAAGATCTGAAAGTTGCCTGAGGGACAACAAATAAGATTATACAAATCCATAATCGATTGTAGGTTGCCAGTATACGGCAAGAAGTAAAGGAGTTATGAAAATAGCAAACTTCCTAAGTTCTTGTTAAGGAATATAGTTTAACAAAAGATATCACCCAGGAAGGGTGTACCAAATTTGTGAAATTATCAGGCTAGTTAAGCTCTGAATATATGGAAATCATTCGAAGGAAATTGAATGTATCAAGATCAAGTAGCTTGTAAGCTAAAACCTACTTAAGGAGTTTGACGGAGCTCGCAATACATTGCACAATAGTGACTGGAGGATGTGTTCCGCCAATAAGTCAAGAAGCACTATCACATAATGATATGCAGAATTATGATGTGATGAGCATCCTGTATCGATTGAGGATTGACAGGTCAAGAAGCTCCAAAAGGATACATACGCCTAATATAAGAGCCACTATGGGAGCTTGGAAAGACTCCAGATATGCTATAAAAGTTAAGTCCCTTATGCGACAAAGAGTACTTCCAGCATTTTAACAAATCTCGAGGTCGAGATTTCTTTTAAGGGGTGAGGATGTAACACCCCGAAAATTTACGTCCTATAATGTCTTGACACGTGTCATAACCTTCGAACGTGTGAAAGAATGTTCTTGAAGGACTAAAGTTGACAAACAATGAAACTATGTAAATACAAGGGTTCAAAGTGTCAACAATGAATAAATATACTTTACAATAACCCTACATGATGTTTATAACCTTAAACGAATGGATCATGGATCATACAAAGAGAATTGCGAAAGAAAGTAAGAGATTACGAACTACAGGGGTTAAATGTGTCAACATGTTAAAGATATACCTCTGAGTGACCTTTTAGCAAACCCGAAGCCTTGTAACGATTAATTATGCTCACTAGAATCTACCATAAAAATTTCACCAAGTTTCGTTGCCGTATGAGAAAGTTGTGATAAAATTCGTGTGTGAGGGTTAGAATCGCCAACATTGAAAATTTGGGCTTTTCGGGTGATCACAAAGTTACCCAAGGACTTAACAAAAATGGTATAAGCCCTAAAGCCCCCATATGTTATTTATAAAGCCTCAAAATGCAAGAATACCATGTGAAAGCGATGTTTCGGGGGACCAGGGACCAAAACTGCAAAGATAAATGGCCTGATGAAGGGCTAGCGCACCGCTACAATGGTAGCGTAACGGTGCGCTAGCACTGCCCAGCGACAGAAATTATGGACAGCTGCCTGTTATGTGTTCTAACCGACCTTAATTGATGGTTTTTGATTCTATGGGCTTGTCTAAGGTGGTTTATAGCCTGTAGAAGCCATGTGTACTGATCTTGGACCATCATAGACTTATGTGGCATCATTTTTGCAAGATCAAAGTTATTATAAAAGTCTTATGTTTACACATACATGCACATTACATCTTCTGGACATTGTGAGGAGCTCATGACCTGATACAAGCATTCCAAATCATCCATTAGACTCGAGTAAGTATGTTTAACCCTTCTAAATTAAGTCTAGCTTAGTATATAGCCTAGAAATCAAACCGTCGTAACTACGGTTTGACTTTGCGATAAATCACAATCGGTCCAGAGTATTGTCGAATCAAAAGTTGTTATAAGTTGGTATTTATAGGGTTAATAAACCCCTAAAAGGGCACTAACTGATTCGAATCCTAACTAGGTCGTTTGTCGAGTCCAAGGTTGTCCGAAAAAGTCAACAGAAACCTTAATCGCATATTTAACAACACGGAAGGCGTGTAACCTGTTTTATCAGTAATACAACTTGAAAATAAGTATAATAACTTGTCTAAGCTTGTTTGATTCGACAACTTTATGTTTTGAACCGATTCGGAACCGAGAGACGCAAAAGTTTGACTTTTGCTTTGACCTCAGTTCTGACCCGATTTATATAGGTTTAGACATGCCTTAAAGTTCCATTAGGACCTAGTTGCATGTGTGTATAAGCCTCTGCGTTTATACCACTCGAATCCCAAATCGTCCGATGTTTCCGTTAAACGCCTAAATATTGACCATAATGCCCTTATGAACATAAAACGAGATTTTTGGAAATGTGAAAGTAAAATAATCTTAGTTACTGATTATTAGACATGTCTGTAAATTTTCACATCAAGCGGAGGTCCAGATTAGGAGTTATGCTTAATGACGTAATTATAGAGATTCTTAGTAATTAAATGACGTCATTAGCGTAACGCCTATCTAAAACCCATTTTTGACACCAAACCTTTTACCCACTGATGTGATATAATATTTTGGGATTTTTGAAGATTTTTAATTATTTTTAAACTGATCATAAGCTAGGTTAATCGCCTCGATTCGGTTAATACCAAAAATACCCTTTTCGGCCATAAAATGAGTTTTACAAATCCTTTTAACGCCAATCCAATTGCTACTGATTTTAAATAATAAATGGAGTATTTTGAGCCTGTTTAATTGATCAGAAAACTCAGAATCGTATTTTAACCCGTACATCGCTTAAAACGACTTTATACGCGTATTTAACGCATAGTTTTGGGCATCATGGGTGATATCCTACTGATATCACAACTTATTTAAGGCGTGTTAACTTAGGAAACCTGTTTAGGACTCTTATGGTTACCCGTTACGCTTCATACGCGTTCGGTTTGGTTTATGTAACTAGTTTACATAAACTAGCCGAAGCGGGTCAAACCTTATCGGTTTTATCTCAAAATCCAGAATGTGTATCATATACCCATATTAAGCAAGTCTTCAAACTTGTCGGGTTTAAATCACATTCTATCCAGTTTTCGCTTAATCGTGCGTACGAACCGTATCTTTCTGTAAGACTAACCGGTCTAAGCTTAAGCTTAATTAAAGACCCGTTAGCATTCTAATTAGTTATTTATACCATCATTCCAGACTAGAGCTTTCCTGTAAATTGTACCTACGCTTGCTTAAGTGAATACGGCTGAGTTATAAATTTCTGCTATTTAAGACAGGAGCTAGCTCAGGTAAATACTCTTAACTTATTTTCCCTATTACGGGCTTGGGATACGGTAATATAAATACCGCATGTTCAGGTATGGGATTCAAAGACCAATGAGTCGGGAAATCCAAATAACCTGTTTTAATTCGTATTGCTTGACTGAAACATTGGGGATTAATGCGACCGTGTCCTGGATATCCTTGACTCATGATTTGCAATGGCCACGACCTAAGCACGGGGTGTAGGCATACACCTGACAGATGCCATATGTTTATACCAATATGGAATTCCCAATAGGGGAATAGTGGTGTGTCGGTTAATCATGAACCGGCATAGTTTCGGGCCCCACATGTAGAGCAAGTTATGTAAAACTGATAACATGAAATATAGTTTGTCTCAAGTATAAAATATTAATTTTGCCTTGTGCATTCTAATCAAAGTGTCGAAACATTTACGTGTCTTGTGCACCTAAACAAATTTTCATAAACATTTTTAAATGAGTCGGTTGAGTGTATTTACCAGTGAAAACTGACGTATTTTCAAAAGTCTAAGTGGCAGGTACAAGTACGTAATAGGCTGGAAGCGGCTCAGGACGTTAATAAGGAATCTTGCAAGTTCTAGGCGTCTAAAGTCTGTTGAACAATGTTTACGTTTTATGATCCGCCTGTGGATCCTTTACCTTCCGTTGTAATACTTGGATATTACTTTATATTCGGATTGTAATATATTTATCTTTTGCTTCCGCTGTGCATTTAAATATTGTGTTGTTTGACTATGATGTTGCCAACCACGTCACGATACTCCCCACCGGGCCCACCGGTGACACGTGGAAATTTGGGGTGTGACACTTCGCTAATAAAAGAAGACCCATTTGAAATTAACATCACACCGGTTCCATGTTTCTTTCAAAATTCGTTTATTAGTAATGTCACAATCGATAAAGATCTTTGTGTTAACATAATGCCTAACTATATTTTCGAAAAATTAAGTATTAGTGATTTTTCTCCACTTCAAATACCCATTTTTCTATCCAATCGGAAAGTAATAAAATCAATCGGTATAGTTGAAGATGTCTTGGTTCAAACAAATCAAATGGTAATCCCAACCGACTTTGTCATCCTCGATGACGCTCCTCTAGTGTTGGGACGACCATTTGTAAAAACTCACGAAGCTTTGAAAAACCGGAAGTTCAACAATCTACCTCTTCAATTAGGGGCATTTAAAAGAAGTGTCGATCTCGAACGATCAATGAAATATCCATTCGGCAATAATGACCCCCTAATTGAAGATGAAGATGAACCACCCGATACAAGTGAAGAGATTGACCACTTTGTTGAAGAAGAAGTCGCCATAGAACAAACTTTTAAAGTTCTTGATCGAAACGAGCAACCAAATAAGGAGTCTCCTAAAGACCCACCACTTGAGCTCAAAGAACTTCCAAAAGGTTTGGAATATGCTTTTCTAGACAAAGATGGTAAGTTACCTGTAATTATTTCGTCTAAATTAGTTAACTTAGAAAAAGAAAAACTAATTAATCTTTTGAAAAAACACAAAAATGCAATAGCTTGGAAACTTGTTGACATAAAAGGAATTAGTCCTTCTATGTGCACACACAAAATTTTGATGAATGATGACTACAAATCGGTCATACAACCACAACGTCGAGTAAATCCAAATGTTCAAGAAGTGGTTAAAAACGAAGTCATCAAATTACTTGACGCCGGACTTATCTATCCTATTTCCGATAGTCCTTGGGTAAGTCCCGTCCAAGTAGTTCCAAAGAAAGGGGGTATGACGGTAATTACTAACGAAAAGAATGAATTAATACCAACGAGAACCGTCACAGGATGGAGAGTATGTATAGATTATAGACGATTAAATGAAGCAACAAGAAAGGATCATTTTCCTTTACCCTTCATTGATCAAATGTTAGAAAGATTATCCGGTCATAAATTTTACTGTTTCTTGGATGGTTTTTCAGGTTACTTTCAAATCCCGATAGCACCCGAGGACCAAGAAAAGACAACTTTCACATGTCCCTATGGAACTTTTGCTTATCGACGCATGCCGTTCGGTCTATGTAATGCCCCCGCAACATTCCAACGTTGCATGGTAGCCATTTTCCATGACATGATAGAAAAGACAATGGAAGTCTTCATGGACGACTTTTCTATCTTTGGGGATTCATACGACCAATGCCTCGATAACCTTGAACGAATGCTATCCCGATGTGAGGAAACTAACCTCGCCCTTAATTGGGAAAAATGCCATTTCATGGTAACGGAGGGAATAGTACTCGGTCACAAAATCTCAAGCGAAGGAATGGAGGTGGATCGAGCCAAAATAGATACCATTTCTAGATTACCTCCTCCATCCTCCGTAAGAGCTATTAGAAGTTTCCTAGGGCATGCCAGATTTTATAGGCGGTTTATCAAAGACTTTTCAAAGATCTCAAGGCCTCTAACGAAATTACTTGAAAAAGATGCTCCTTTCATCTTTGACAAGGATTGCAATCAAGCATTTCTAACCCTAAAGGAAATGCTAGTCAATGCACCTATCATGATAGCACCTGATTGGAAATTTCCTTTCGAAATCATGTGTGATGCTAGTGACTTTGCAGTTGGAGCTGTCTTGGGACAGAGAAAAGAAAAGCATTTCCACCCAATATATTATGCTAGTAAAACACTTAACAATGCACAAGAAAATTACACAACAACTGAAAAAAAGTTACTAGCTGTGGTATTTGCTTTTGATAAATTTCGTTCTTATCTTGTTCTTTCTAAAACTATAGTCTATACAGACCATGCAGCCATTCGATATCTCTTTAAGAAGCAAGACGCAAAACCACGTTTGATTATGTGGATTCTACTCCTCCAAGAATTTGACATTGAAATCAAAGAGAAAAGAGGAGCAGAAAATACCGCAGCAGATCATCTTTCACGCTTAGAAGACCCAGCTTTGGAGGCAACCAGGGACGAGCAAATCAACGAAAAATTTCCAACTGAGTCCCTGGAAATGGTGGAATATAAGGAAGAACCATGGTACGCCGACTTTGCTAACTACCTAGCTAGCGGTATAGTCGCAAAAGGATGGCCACATCATCAAAGAAAAAAATTCTTTGCCAATGTGAAACACTATTTTTGGGAAGATCCATATCTTTTCAAAATGTGTGCCGACCAACTCGTCAGACGATGCGTACATGGTAGTGAAGCACGAAGAATTCTCCGCCATTGTCATGAAGGTCCATACGGAGGACATCATGGTGCTGCCAGTACCGCACGAAAGGTATTTGATTCAGGATTTTATTGGCCAACCATTTACAAAGATGCTCAAAATCTTGTAAAGACATGTGATGCTTGCCAAAGAACAGGTAATATTTCTTCCAAAAACGAAATGCCACAAAATGGCATTCTTGTTTGTGAAATTTTTGATGTATGGGGACTCGACTTTATGGGACCTTTTCCACCATCAAAAGGAAACAAATACATACTTGTGGCAGTAGATTACTTGTCTAAATGGGCCGAGGCCGAGGCACTTCCAACAAATGATGGAAGAGTAGTGGTAAGATTTCTGAAAAAATTATTCTCTCGTTTTGGCACACCTAAAGCTTTAATAAGTGATAGAGGTACCCATTTTTGCAACCATCAACTTGAAAATTTTTTAACAAGATATGGGGTCTATCACCGGGTTTCGACAGCATATCACCCTCAAACAAACGGACAAGCCGAAGTGACTAATAGAGGGTTAAAACGAATACTCGAAAAAACCGTAGGGTTAAATAAAAAGGAATGGGCTGATAAATTAGATGATGCTTTATGGGCTTTTCGAACTGCTTATAAAACAACAATAGGTACAACCCCCTATAAGCTAGTCTATGGAAAAAGTTGTCATTTGCCAGTAGAAATTGCACACAAAGCCTACTGGGCAATCAAAAATGTAAACTTAGATCTAGAATTCGCTGGTAAAAATCGATTTTGTCAAATAAATGAATTAGACGAGCTTAGGAATTATGCATACTCAAACTCCGAGATTTATAAGGAAAGAATGAAAATTTTGCATGACAAACATATTAAACCTAATGAATTTCGGGTAGGAGATTTAGTTCTTTTGTTTAATTCACGACTTCGATTGTTTCCTGGTAAATTAAAGTCTAGGTGGTCAGGACCTTTTTCCGTCACCCATGTTTTTCCACACGGTGCAGTAGAGATTAAACCTCGAAATGGGCCACCATTTAAAGTCAATGGCCAAAGGCTGAAACTCTATCAAGGATTTATTGAGGATGAGGAAGAAGAGATCTCGCTTCAAACCGTGGAAGAATAAAAACATCATGCCTGGTAAGTTACGAACGATTGAGACGACAAAATAAAGCGGTAAGTTTTCTAAACCATAGCTTATGGGAAAAAGGGGCACTCACACGCGCACAAAAAAAAAAAAAAAAAAAAAAATAATGCTCGGCACGAGGCCGTGTCCAGTGGACACGGGGCCGTGTTCGCGCTGCAGACGGGATAAAACCCCTTTTTCAAAACAGTTTCTTCATTCCACACGCCCCGTTTCCCCACAAACGCTCTGGTTCCAGGCGATTTTTCGCGAAATTTCGACGTCTCTCACCGATCTAACAACGTCAAGGTATGATTCTATCACTCTTAGTAGTTAGATTAGTTACTTGCATGTAGTTAAAACACCACAAATTTGGGAAAAAATCTAGGGTTCTTGATGTTCATCCGGATCGAACCTAAAATTTTTTCCTGAATCTGTTTGCATTTAGTTAGGATAGTGTTAAGGGAAGTAAATACACTTAGATTGTTCATAGATTCACCCAATTTCTTACAAAAACCCCAAACCCTTGTTCTTGAGCCAAAAAAGATAAAATTGATAAGGTAAACGGGATATTTTGGGAAAAAACGGTGTTTAGGGTTTCATTTTCGGGGGAAACCGCACCTATTGGACCAAAAATTTTCAAGTTTTCGAAACCGGGTCGAAAATTGAAGTTTTTGAGTAACAGACGTCTGGACACGAGGCCGTGTCCGCTGGACACGGGGACGTGTCCAGCCCGCTGTTTGCAGTTTCGTCCGAAAACATTTCTGTTTCGTGCTAATTTTTGGTGTATTCTTTCAGATGGCAAAATTCACAAGGTTCAATGCAAGTGAACTTGATGCGAGGGCAAGGTATGAGGTTCTTCAAACAAGACCCGAAGAGTACCCCAGGAGAGCTTGCACGGATCTGTTAACCTTGGTAAACCAGCTGAACCGATTCAACAACATCGTTACGGGACCACTAGCTGTTGCATTAAACACTAGGCTTCGGTCGGTGCATCAATGCACCATGGAGTTCTACAGTACCTTCAACTTCAATTCAAGGTGTGACCCATTCGACAATGAAGGGGTTGAATTTCGGTGTGGAGGGACAATGTACTCGATCTCCATGGCACAGTTTGGAGCCGTGATAGGACTATACCAAGAGGAGGAATCGGGAAACGAAGAAAATACCGGAGGATTACGAGACTTGGAGGGAAATGAAAGACAAGCCGCATGGGCTCAAATCGGTGAAGGAATCTACGACCCTCGTAGCACCAAGAGTACGAAGCTGAGGGACCCACTCTATCGCTACATTCACAGGATCCTCACCTACTCTCTAAACCAACGTCACGACAGTAGTGGTGTTGTAGGGTTGAAAGATTTGGTTGTCCTCTACTGTATCCACAACCAAAAGCCTCTTGATGTTCCGTATCTCCTGTTAAGAAACATGCATCTCAACCGCCTTGCTCGAGCTCCAACACCTATCTTCTTCGGAGGATGGGTGTACCGTCTTTTTAAGCATTACACGCGAATTCCAAGAGCCTTTGAAAGAAGCCCATGGTCGGGACGAGTTGACTACCACATTTGCTGAGCCATGAACTTACTCTATGAGGTGGAAGACGGAACAGTGAGTTTCCAAAGAACGCAAGGCTATGCATGGAACCCACAGGAGGCCCTAGTTCTTCACGCACCACCTCCCCACCACCAGTATCCACCCCATGGTGATCCGGGTCAATCCTCCTCACAAGGAGGCGGTTTTCCTATTTTTCAAAGCTTACATGATCTTATGCAGGAAAACCTCATGTGTACCAGGAACGCCTACAACCTCGCCAACAACATATAACACGGGGTCGTGCCCACTCAACATGGGGCCGTGTTCAGTGCCCAGTAACACAAATTTTTGCTTTTTAAACACTATTTTACACATCTAATCAACCTAAAAATTTATTTTTGGGACACATTGAGGACAATGTGTAATTTAAGTGTGGGGGGGGGGGGGATGCTAAAACCTTGAATTTTGCAAGTCCTAAATACAAGCCTTACACAAAACTCTATTGGAACCGCTAATCACCCCAAATTTTTTCAAAAATTTCATTTTTTTTTTACTTGTCTAGGTTTAACTCGGGAAATTCAAGTTCTCAAAAAGGTTATATTTTTACAAATTTACAACCGATAGCGTAGTGATAAAAAGAACCAACATAAGAAAATTATGAAAAGGCATAGTAAACTTATTTAAAATTTGATTATATATACTTGATCACATAAAAACCCATTCCCACAAAAGTGAGTTTTGAGCCTTTATTGAGCACACAATTACATATCTTTTGACTAAATGCTCATTTTTCGTTTCTTGTGTGAATAGCCGCTTGGTTCTTATGACTCTAGAACTTGCCATGACAATACATTCCCGGTCCTTATCAACTTAAACCCGAGTAAGTAAATGATGGAGGCATTAGGACTAACCCTTTTTATTTCTACACCATTATTTTTCTTTTTCTTTTACCACCTACCCAAAAATCCCCCTAGTTAGCCCCTTTGAGCCTAAACCTTTTCGTTTCATCACCCAAACAAAAACCCTTTTACCCACCAAAACCTTTTTCATTTTTAACCCTTTATTTTAGTAACAAGTTCGGTTCTTCGCAAAAAAAAAAAAAATGATGAAGCAAAAAGAAAATAAACAAACAAGTTAATAAAAAATAACTTAGTTTGAATAAAAGCTTCATCAAAAAAAAAAAATTGCAAAAAAAAAAAAAAAAACGAAAACCGACACTTGTTACGCTTTTAGCCCTTTTTCTACTAACCACTAACCCAACCACCTACCTTTAACCCTAGCCTAACCCTTAACCCACAAAGTCCTCTTGATATCTACAAAGGTATAAAAGTTAAAAAGGAGGAGGATTGATTTCTTGGCAAGCCTATGGTAGGAATAAGTTCCATGCCGCTCTCGAGTGATTCACTAAAAATACACCTCCGGCCGAGTGTAAGTGATTTCCCCGTGAGGTATGTGAACTTGTATATAAATAGAATTTTAAAAAGGCATGTTATGCCCAAATAAGTAATTTCTTTTATGAAAAGTTCTAAATAAATCATTACGAATAGGAGTGTAAATAAATAAAAATAAAACCCAAAAAAGATCTTGGAAATCCCGACACTCTACGACAAGCCCAAAACCTTCTCTTCTACCTATTCCATTTGGGAGTGTAAGCCACATATTAAAGAGTTTTGCTTGAGGACAAGCAAAAGTTCAAGTGTGGGGGTATTTGATGTGTGTAAAATGCAACATATAAATTACATCAAATGAGGCATAAAACTAACCCTTTTTAAGTACTAATATTGGAAAAAGAGTGTTTTTGTCTTCCTTTTGTATTTTCAGGATTAAATGAGCTCAAAAACGCAAAAGAAGCAAAAAGACAGCTAAATCCAACATAAATACAAGGAAAGGAACAGTAGTGGACTGCCCGACCCCTCAACGGCACCTTCCAAAGCAAAAAGGAGAAGACAGAAGGCTGAACACGCCCCGTGCTCAGCTAGCACGGGGCCGTGCCCAAGAAGCAGCAGAAAAGACAAATCCATAGAAGCTTCTATTGCCCATCACGGGGCCGTGCTCAGCGGACACGGGGGCGTGTCGAAAGTACAGCAGGCGCATTTATTGTAATTGCGAATTACAATTAATGAGGAGAGAGATTGTCAGACGGACACGGGGCCGTGTCCAGCTCTCTGTTCAGCCTATAAATAGGGGTGCTTGGATTCATTTCATCTCATCCCTTGGCACACCACCTCTCTCACACTTCATCCACCACCCACCACCATCACAACACCATCATCCACCACCATCATCCATTTTCCATCGTAGAGTGTGTGAGTCGTCTCGGGATCCAAGATTGATCGTAAGAGTTCTTGACAATCAAGGCCATGATTGCCTAAGTCTCTTACATCACTTGGTGAAGACAAAGTGTCTAGTATAATACTTTTTATTTCTAATCTTTTGCACTTTTTATTTGGTTTTGTATTAATGACTTTAATAACTAGTTACTTATGTTGAAGGTGATCTTTCCTTATCGTTTGTCCGTGGTGTCTTGGCATTATTTTACTGTCTATATAAAATAAAGGATTTTCACCATTCATGTCTCCACGGTCTATATGGAGATATGTTGGCTACCTGGTAGGGGGTTAAGGGAACGGTTTGGTAAAGGTCTTGCCAGTGTTCAGCGTTTAGAGGTCCTGCAATGGACCTGGGTCAAATTTAGTAGGACCTCCTTCAATACTTCACGGTATTGGATGGCGGGGGTCCAAACTCTTTGATCCCCTCATAAGTTAACTACTATTAATACTATAACCCGGCTATTTAGGACTGTATCCCTGCTGACTCAGACTACTTAGCCGAGGGTAACGTCACCGCCAAAAGCGGGGCCTACCACAATACTGCATTAATAACTTAATTCATTATCTTCCAATAATCCACCCTTTTAGGATTGTATCCCTGCTGACTCAAACTACTGGGGTGAGGGTAACGTCACCTTCAAAAGAGGGGCCTACTACAATAACTAAGATAATCTCTTAATTATGTGCAAAAGTGCGGAAATAATCAAAGGTTATACTAGATACGAGTCGGAACCAAGTGATTCATCTTGTCTATCTGTTTTTCTTTTATTTTTATTTTCAGCATTTTAGTTAGTTTTTAATTTTCTTAGTTTAAAACATTTTTCTAAACTTTTATTTTGGTTAGACGTTGAGGATAAACCGGTACTAAAAGCTCTTGTGTCCTTGGACGACCTCGGTATCTTACCAACGCTATACTACACTCAACGATGGGTGCACTTGCCCATATGTGTGTTTAGTGTTAGTGAAATATCGTGTTTTATAAATTTAAAACTTGGCTAAAATAAGTGTTAAAAAGGGCTTAAAATATACACCTAATATATACGACACTTACCGCACATCAGTATGTATATTCTATCTTTTGATTATCTGATAAAAAAAAAAATCAAAAGGGCATTGGATATTTGGAGTAGGTGAGTAGCTGGCCTTGCATTAAATGATTATGTTCCATTTTGACGTAGTTTTCATAGTAATTTAGTTAAAATATGAAGACAGGGTCTAGGTTCAAGATTCAAAGACCAAGAATGTTATAAGCTATTGCATTTTGACGAACAACGCATGGGTTCTAGCCATGGTGAACCGCCACTAGGGTTAGCCTTGTGAAAAGTTTGGACTTTTGTAAACATGGCGGCCTATTTACTTATGGATGAGCTGATTTCAGGTAGGTTTTTAATCTCAAATGGGTGGAATGAAAGATTTAGCTAAAAAGGGAGTGGGGTTGGTGTAAAAAATGGTATGAACAGCTATTAAACAAGACAAATGAACAACAATACCAGAAATAGCGACAAAACCGTGACGTAAATTTTTATTTCTTAACCAACCCAAAAAAACGCCCAAACCTCCCGAGATCTTACAAACTGTAAGATCTTTAATATGAACAAATACAGAGAATAATCAACTGATGATTATCAGTTGATTATTCGGAACGATACAACCAAAATACAACTGATGATCCACAGGATCAATAACCGTAGCAGATCCACAAGCCGGATGATACACACAGGACTAACAACTGCAGCAGATCCACAACACGGATCAAATACAAGGAAATCTGAGATCTACACCAGATCATCAACAACAATTGCAGCCGATAGTCTACAGAAAAAATAACAACTGCTAACTAACACAAACAGATCTTAAACAGATCTTGAACAACTTGAAGAGGGTAGGTGAGTGATGAGAGAGAAACCAGTTGAGCGAATGAACGATCTAGAACCCTTCTCTCTTCTTTTATCTCACAAATGTTACAGATAGCCCCTTTAACTTTCAACCTGCACACTTAAAACACTCATAAGCCCACGGCCCAATAAATAGACAATAACTGGACTGTATGAATTAGCCTAAGATGATAAAACATACACTTATATTTTAACATCCCCCCATAATTCATACAGTAAACATGTTCAACATACCCAACTTTTCACACAAAGTTTCATGTTGAAGCCCATTCAAACCTTTGGTGAACAAATCAGCTAACTGGTTCTCAGAAGCAATTTTTTCCGGAATTACAACTCCAGTGTAATCTTTTCTCTCAAAAAATGCAGGTCTAGTTCAAAATGTTTAGTCCGCTCATGAAACACTGGATTAAACGCAATAGAAATAGCAGACTGACTATCACAGAACAGTTTGACAGGTAACTTGCATTCAATATTCAACTCCTTTAACATATTTAAGATCCACAAAACTTCGCACGAAGCAGAGCACATAGCTCTATATTCCGCTTCAGCGGTAGATCTTGCAACGACACTTTGTTTTTTCGATTTCCAAGACACAAGTGAATTGCCTAAGAAAATACCAAACCCAGTCACAGACTTCCTGGATGCTAAACATTTAGCCCAGTCAGAATCAATGAACCCTTTTAGAACAAAGTCATTTTCCTTTTGAAACAAAATCCCTTTTCCAGGGGATTGTTTCAAATACTTGAGCAACCTTAACGCAATTTGCAAATGACACTCATGAGGAGAATGCATAAATTGGCTTAAAAACTGAACAACATAACTTATATCTGGTCTAGTAATAGACAGATATATAAGCTTGCAAATCAGTTTTTGGAAGTTTGTAACATCTTTTACGACAGTTTGATTTTGACTTAACTTGTGACTAATAACATGACTTTGTTCTATCGGAGTATTAACAGGCTTAACACCTAAATACCCAAATTCATTTAGCAATTCAAGACAATATTTACGTTGATTCAAGAAAATACCATTATCAACATATAACACCTCAATACCCAAAAAATATTTTAAGACACCCAAGTCTTTTATTTGAAAGTTGTCACTTAACACAGATTTAACTCTATATCAACTTCAGAATTACCCGTAACAATTATATCATCAACATAGACCAAAAGAACAACAAACACAGATTTAACAGACATAACGTACATAGAGTGATCACATAAACTTTGCACAAATCCCATTTTAAGCAATACTTCATTTAGTTTTTCATTCCACTTCCTCGGGGCTTGTTTAAGCCCATATAACGACTTGACTAATTTGCACACACGAGTCTCATCTTCAGGAAAATAACCAGGTGGAAGTTTCATATAAACATCTTCAGAAATAAACCCATAAAGGAATGCGTTATTAACATCTAATTGATAGATTTGCCAATTATTTTTTACAGCCAATCTTAAGACACATCTAATGGTAACCATTTTGACGACCGGAGAAAATGTTTCTCCAAAATCAAGTCCTTCTCGTTGACTAAAACCTTTAGCAACTAACCTGGCCTTAAACCTCTCAATTTCACCATTAGACTTGTATTTAATTTTGTAAATCCATTTACAACCTATGGCTTTTCTATCTTTAGGCAAATTAACCAATGTCCAAGTACCATTTTTATACAACGCTTCCATTTCCTTATTCATAGCCTCTACCCACCTAGGATCCTTAACAGCCTCATTAAAACATGTAGGTTTAACAGTTTTGTTCAAATTTGAAACAAAGCACATATTATCAAAAGACAAATTTGAGTAATTAACAGATTTTTCTATACCATACTTAACCCTACCTTCAACAACATACTGATCAAACCGTTTTGGCATAGAAACATTTCTAGAAGAACGTCTAACATATTGTGTGCCCTCAGATTGGACAGTGTCATCATTTGACCCAGAAGTGTCCTCTGCCCTACCACTGTTACCTAAACTACTACTGCCAACCTGTTCTGTTTGTTGACCAGGCTCAACTCCAGAAACAGGGGCTGATGTAGAGGGCGACAGTGGTTGCTGATCATCACTAACAGGATCATGTGCACCACTTGTACCCTCTTCATCATTGGGCATGTTAGGAACTTCAGATGTTATAGTATCAAAAAAGTTTAAATGATTCAGATTCAATTCACAAACATTTTCTTGATTATCAAAAGATTTAAGTTTAAAAGGGTACACATTTTCATAGAATTTCACATCTCTAGAATAGAAAACTTTTTTACTGTCTAAACTCCACAATTTATAGCCCTTTTTTATGTTAGAATAACCAAGAAAAACACATTTGTCTGCATGATATGCAAACTTATCAGGCTCATTTAAAATAGTACTAAAACATAAACATCCAAAGTTCCTTAGATGAGACAAGGAGGGTTTAAATCCAAACATAACCTCAAAAGGACTCTTACTATTCAACACATAGGAGGGTAACCTGTTAATCAGGTATATAGTAGTTAGAATACAGTCTGACCAAAACCTCAAGGGTAAACCACCCTGAAACATCGAAGCCCTAGCTGTGTTTAAAAGGTGTCTATGTTTCCTCTCCACCACACCATTTTGCTGTGGTGTATAGGAACATGTAGTTTGGTGTAAAATCCCTTTATTTTTACAAAACAAGCTTATATTATTATTTACAAATTCAGTCCCATTATCACTTCGGAACACTTTAATATTTTTCTTAAACTGAGTTAATACCAATTCATAAAAATCTTTTAAATTCTCAAAAACTTCAGTTTTATTTGACAAAAAATAACACCATACCGATCTTGAAAAATCATCAACAATTGTCAAAAAATACTTAAAGCCTTCATAACTTGTGACTTTGTACGGACCCCACAAGTCCAAATGTACTAAATCACCTACATATTTGGTTTTATGCTCGCTTAAAGGAAATGGGACTCTAACTTGTTTAGCCCTATGACAAATGTCACAAGGACCATGATCACTTGAATTTAAATTAAGATGTTGTTTTAACACAGCCAAGACCTGATCAGAGGGGTGCCCTAGTCTAGAATGCCATGTAATAGATTTCACAGAACTATTAAAACAAGCACCAGCAGAATTACCATTATTTCCTACAACATATAGCCCACTATCCTGCCTACCACTCATCAGGATTTTCCTTGACTTGGAATCCTGTAAAAAACAACTCTCCTCATTAAACACAACTGAAACACGATTATCCTTAGCTAACTTATACACAGACAACAAATTCACACAATAGTCTGGAACATAGAAAACATCTTGTAAAATTATATCCTCAGTTAGCTTAAGATTACCAATTTTTAAAACCTTAACCTTTGTTCCATTAGGATGACCCACAGTAATATTAAACTCTGACACATCAATAACATTTATCAAATGTTTATCAGATTTAACCATGTGTTGACTCGCCCCTAAGTCAACAATCCATTCAAAATTACTATTAAACACACCGGAACTAGAACAACTAACAAAGTTAAACACATTAAAGCACTCACCTCCCATATTAGGATTCTGAGATTCAGACCCGGTATTCTCACCAACTAGACTTAGCAACTTGGTAATCTGCTCAGAAGTAAAAGGTAACCCAGACATAGAAGAAACAGCAGATTTACCAACCGCAGAATTAGACTTATTATTATTAGTAGTAGTAGAACTACCTTTATTAGAAGTGTTATTATTATTAGCTCTCTTTTTATAACCTGAAGGATAACCAACAATTTCAAAACATCTGTCTATAGTATGACCTAACATATTGCAATGTGTACATTTGAAATTAGGGTTAGGTCCTCTTGTTGATCTGCTTTTATTATCAAAACCTTGGCTAGCCTTAGAGATAAATGAAACATTCTAATTTTTAGACCCATTACTAGATAACCTATGTGACTCTTCTCTAGATATAATAGAGAATGCCACTTTAACAGAGGGAAATGGTTCTCTTGTCAAAATATTGGTTCTCACAGGCTGATACACGTCATTAAGACCCATGAGAAACTGCATTAGTTTTATAAGTGTTGAAAAATCATTGAAATCTTTAGCAGCTTGACAAGAACATGTAGGCAGATGAAGCATAGCATCAAACTGCTTCCACATTGTTGTCAACCTGTTATAATACTCAGCAACAGTACTACCATTTTGTGAAATACAATTTATCTTTTTATACAGATCATAGACAACAGAACCCTCAACCTTATAAAAGGATTCTTTTAAATCAGTCCAGACTTCGGAAGCTAATTTTGAAAAAACTTGACCAAGAAAAAGTTCTTCCGAAATAGAATTTAATAACCAAGTTAACACTACAGAGTTGCATCTATCCCATTGGGCTGCCAAAACTACATCATCTTTAGATTTTTCAACTTTACCATCTATAAACCCAAATTTATTTTTTGCTTCTAAAGCCAACTTCATAGCACTAGACCACACAGCATAGTTTTCAGTTCCTTTCAGTTTAATACTAACAATGGTTAAAGAGCTTGAGTCACTAGGATGCAAAAACAAGGGATCTCCTATATCCAACTTACTAATCAAGGTCTGAGAAGGACCAGTATTATCACCCATGATAACAAAAACAAATGGAAAACAATCACAAATACAAACAAAATACAGATAACAACTCACAGAACAACAACCAAGACAGATACACAAAATACCCTAAGGCGAAGCTGTATCAGTGTCCAGATTCCAGGTTCATCACTTATAGTGCCTGGACAGGTCTTAATACAGGAGCCAAACACTAAGACAATGACCCAATAGAACAACAGCAAATAACCAAGAAATTACACAAACAAAAAACAGATAATAATCAGCAACAAAACAATCAAACAAAGGTGCCGGTCCTCACTACCCCGACTTCAACTATTTCAACAACAGAAAATAAAAGAGGGAAAGTAAGAATAATCTCACAGTGGATGCAAAGCGACTCCAAACTTTATCAGATCTGTAGTTTTCGAGAACTAGCAGATCCAATAAAGACAATAACCAAAAAACAACACTACTGGTCAGTTTGCTCTAAATCTTCGAGGATTTAGAGACCAACACAGAGAGTGTAAAGCCACCAGAAGAGAGAAGATCTTTCACCAAAACCAAGAAACGCTAGCTAGGGTTTCAGTTGCTCGTATACAGAAAATATAGCACTCCCAAGATCTAGATGATCTACCCAACATCAACAACAGATCTGCAAACTTGAAGCAGACCTATCACAAAACCTATCACAAAACCGTATCAGTTGATTATTCGGAACGATACAACCAAAATACAACTGATGATCCACAGGATCAATAACCGTAGCAGATCCACAAGCCGGATGATACACACAGGACTAACAACTGCAGCAGATCCACAACACGGATCAAATACAAGGAAATCTGAGATCTACACCAGATCATCAACAACAATTGCAGCCGATAGTCTACAGAAAAAATAACAACTGCTAACTAACACAAACAGATCTTAAACAGATCTTGAACAACTTGAAGAGGGTAGGTGAGTGATGAGAGAGAAACCAGTTGAGCGAATGAACGATCTAGAACCCTTCTCTCTTCTTTTATCTCACAAATGTTACAGATAGCCCCTTTAACTTTCAACCTGCACACTTAAAACACTCATAAGCCCACGGCCCAATAAATAGACAATAACTGGACTGTATGAATTAGCCCAAGATGATAAAACATACACTTATATTTTAACAGTTGGCTGTGTAAAAATCACATTAACTATAATTTTAATGTATAAAGCTACAAAATTGTTTTAGTCAGATACAACCAATTTAAAACCAGTTTACTTACTGTTTTTTGGTTAACTTTCTCATGCCATTGATTGAAATTTCAGGTGCACCGGATGGTCGTGAAGTCCATCGATTAACAATAGCTAGCAGTATGATGATTATGGCCGTGAAGGCTGGGCAACTTATTATTTTTAATATGAATATGAAATGTATCCTTGACTCGACATTAATATCCTTACATGTGCTTGACCATTTACATGTGTAAATTTCTGTAACACCTCGCAAAAATCATGCCCAATATAATAAAGACACGTGTCATGAATTTTAAACGTGTTATAAACCCGGATCATGTTAAAAGATAACTGGAGGGATTAAAAGTGTCAACATGTTAATTATTACCTCTGAGTGACCTTTTAACGTTTCCAACTCTTGATAAAACATTAATATGTTCTCATGAATATCTAATAAAGATTTCAAAGGCATCCGGTTAAATCTTTTGAGGAATAATTCAACTATCAAGAAAATGACCATGTGAGTATACACGACAAATTTTCATTTCATGGCCTCTTTCAAAGATTCCAAGACTATATTTTGAGTTAAATGCCATTTTAGTCCCTGTGGTTTGGGCCATTTTTCCAGTTTAGTCCAAAGGTTTCATTTTTAACATGTGGGTCCAAAAAGGTTTCACAATTGCCATTTTAGTCCACTGGGTTAACTTCATCCATTTTTTATGTTAACGGGAAGGCCAATTCGGTCATTTTGTATGGCTGAATTGTCCTTTTAGTTAACAGAATTACATACAAAATGACCGAATTGGCCTTCCCGTTAACAGAAAAAATGGATGAAGTTAACCCAGTGGACTAAAATGGCAACTATGAAACCTTTTTGGACCCACAGGTTAAAAATGAAACCTTTGGACTAAACTGGCAAAATGGCCCAAACCACAGGGACTAAAATGGCATTTAACTCCTATATTTTGCATCCCATTACTTCCAAGTACTTTTCAGAACTGAACAAAGGGACCCTCCTGTTGAAAATGACATTAGATTCGAGCTATAAAGATTGCATGGTCAAAATCTAAAAGTTCTCAAAGTTTTTGTCTTCTGACTAAGGCTTACGGACCGCAAAGAGACCACCTTACGGACCGTAAGGTGGCTGATCTGGGCGAATAAAATTTGAAAAACGGATACGGACCGTAAGGCCTTAAGCTTACGGTCCGTAAGACCTGTAACTGGGCAGTAAAATGGACAGCTGCAGGTTACAACCATTCCACCGCCTTTTGAAGCTTGTTTTTCGATACCAGGGACTATGCAACTGGTTTTACTGTCCTAGGGACACTTGTAAACATCTGGATTACCCCTAGGAACAGATGGATTGATCTTATGAAGTGGAAATTCCTATATAAAGGCCCCTTTGTTTGCACTTAGAACTTGCACATTTGAAAATTTCTTTCAAGCTCACTCTCTGAAGCCTCCTACTGATTAAGGAAGCTTTCTAAAGTTCAATATTCGTGCTAAGGACTATAGTAAGTGTTCTTTGCTTTGACTTTCAGTTCTGACCTCGATTTAAATTAGTTTAGTTATGCCTTAGGGTTCTTTGGGACCACATTACATGTTAGTATAACCCTCTGAGATTGTACTATATGGTTCCATAGAAATCTGATTCATATGCATGTTCCCGTTAAATGCTTAAAATGGACCATTATGCCCTTTTATCAATAAAACAAGATTTTTGAAAATGTGAGAGGATAAAAACCTTTATTACTGATATTTAAATATGTCCTAAAAATTTGACATCAGTTTATGGTCTGAAATAAGAGTTATGCTCGATATCGTAAAACAAAAGCTTTTTATTAATTAAATGGCATTTTTGACATAAATCCTATTTAAACCCAATTGTTAGCACCAAAATTGATACCCACTGTTAAGATATAATATTTATGGATTTTTGGAATTTTTTTTTAATTTTTAAACTGACCATAACATAGAGTTCTTGCATAGACTCGGTAATTGACGATAATTCCCTTTTCGCTAATAAAATGATTTTTTATACATTATTTACATGTCAAACCTTTTGCTACTGATTTTATACAATAAATAAAATATTTTGAGCAGTTAAGACTGATAAAGATCTCAGATTCCATTAAACAACCCGAATATCGTCAAATACCGACTTTTATGCGATTTTAGCGCATAGTATGGTTCAAAACTATATTTAACACCTAAGACTTATTACCTACTGATATTATAAGCAAATTTTTATACTTTAGCAGTAAGTAAAAGTTTTGAACTCATATTTCCAAATTTAACCCTTATAGCATATGTGAAATGACCAAAATGCCCCTACGGTGCATAGTTTGGCCATAAATGATAAAATTCACATATGTGTGATATCTTACTGATGTAACTTGTTAAAATAAATATTTTTACTTATTGTTTTAGACCAGAACCTCAGATTTCCATTTCACCTCTTTTATGAACTTTAAAAAGACCAAAATACCCCTACGGGGCATAAATTGTTTTTAAATTCATTTTGGGCATAATGGAAGATATCCTACTGATATTATAACTTATTTAAAGCATATTAACTTGTGGAACCTGTACATGATTCATTTGGTTACCCGTTATGCATATTCGCGTTCGGCACGGTTTATGTAACTAGTTTGCATAAATTAACCGAAACGGGTCAAACCTTATCATTTTTACTTCAAAATCCAGAATGTGTTTAGTTTACCCATTTTATACAAGTATTCATACTTGTCGGGTCTAAATCACATTCTAATCCGGTCTTCGCCTAATCTTGCGTTTTGAACCGTAAACCTTTTCATTAAAACTAACCGGTCTAAGTTAAGACTTAAATAAGACCCGTTTTCCAGATTAGGAGCCCAGTAAAAGCTATTTGTGCTTGCTCTGAGAATAAAATTATATTTTAAGCTCAGGTAAATACTTTTAACTTATTTTCCGTTAAACGGGCTTGGGATACGGTATTATAATAATACCGCTTGGTCGGGTATGAAATTGTTTAAATCAGATTGTGATTAATAAATTTACATAACCCGTTTTAATCTGTTTTGTTTGATGCAATGCCTTTGGGGGGTTAATGACCATGTCCTGGATATCCTCGACTCATTCAATAGAAATGGCCACGGCTTAAGCACGGGGTGTAGGCATACACCTGAAAGTTGCGTATGTATAAACGGTATCTCACTCTCTTGTGGGCCTGGCCTATACTTGTGGTGTGTCTATTAATCTAATACGGCTCTTCTAACCGGGTCCTGAACGGACGACAAACATGTAAATCTGTAAATAAGATTATTTTAAAATAATTGTCCCAAGTTATAAAAAGATTTTATGGCTTGTGCATCCAAACTAATTTTATAAATGTTTTCAAAAGAGTCAGTTAATTGTATTTACCAGTGTAAACTGACGTATTTTTCAAAAAGGTTAAGTGCAGTTACTACGCGAAATGGGCTGGCTACTCCTAGTATCAAATAAAGAGTCTTGCAAGCTTTTGATGCTTAAAATCTATTGAAAAATATTTCTTTCTGTTTTAAGATCCGCCTGTGGATCCTCTTACAATCCGTTGTGTAATATTTTATTGTACTTTCAACTTGGTTTGTATAATTTACGTTTAGACTTCCGATGTGCATTAAACTGTGATTAATTGACTATGATGATATCAACTACGTCACGATACTCCCCACCGGTAATACATGGAAATATCGGGGTGTAGCAGGTTGGTATCAGAGCCAACATTGAGTGAATTAAACACTAGCCTTTTGTGTTGAATCTCAATGACATAGTTTGCACATTCATTGACTTCCGAGTCTAGTCAAATGACCTAGGGCTAATCCAAATCTTATTGTTTTCCTTTTTGTTGGTTTCTTTTGTTTGTTTTCACAGGAACAAAGACAATGCCTCCACGAGTTAGAGGTCGAGGTGGTAGAGGAAAATCCCCAATAATGTTGAGGAATGACCACGAGGCCAGGCCATCACACCGGCGTACACCTTCGGCAACTTTTAGCTCTAGTCCCCAGGAGGATTGGAGGACTTAGCTGGAGCCAGCGAGACGCTCAGTTTCCCTCAGTTCCTCCCCGTCTTATCATCACTCATTTGGACCTCATCAAGACGAGGAGCACAACGATTCGCACCATTCTTTCATACCGTTGCAGCGGTCGAGTTCACATTGGGCCTTCCAGGACCCGACCCCATACTTTCAAAGTAGGTTCAATCCAATGAACCAGGTTCAAGAACCAGAGGGTCCAAACCCTCTAGGGCCAGCTGATCACTATCATGAGATGCAGGATATGGAGATAGATGATGACCTCGATCCTGAGATGCCACCAACTGGGATGCCCACGCATCCCATTGAGATTTCCGACGGATCATCTTTTCATGGTTCGCCATACAGGGGCCCAGACAATTTTGCTAAAAGATGGGCCACATACAACTGGGAGTTCACTCCCCCTTTCAACCCTCCTCCACAACAGCAGCAGGATCCCTCTGAGGATTCGCGTTCCCAGGCGGTTACGCCACCGCCACCACCGCCGCCAGAACAGCAAATGCCTCCAGAACCACCGAGGCAAAGAAGATTAGGTGCACGGATGTCCGTGCGAGGGGGTTTCCACTTCAGCACCCCCCAACACTCCAGTGGCAGCCACTACCCGCCATTGTATGAAGACCCGCAAATGGGTAGGCCTTCAAACCCAGCTTCAGAAGTCAACTCAGCTCCAGTCGCACCACCACCACCAATGGGTTATGATAACCCAATCCCTTCCTACGCCGGTGCAGCGGCGTATAACCCGTTTGAGCATCAGGCATATTCGGGTTACAATTTCTACAATGCCCCTGCCGTCGACCCGTACCTCGAGGCGGCAAACTACAATGCTCTCCACCCTGAAGGACCATTCGCTTCGTAACAAACTGGGTACCCAGCTTATGGGTATCAATACCCACCACCTCCTCAACCTCCGCAGCAACAGTCGCCGCAGCCGCCACAGATCCAACCACCGCAGCAGCAGGAAATCCTTCAGAGGTTGAACCAGGTGGAACGAGAGGTAGAAGAGGAGCGTAGGAGCCGCCGGGGTCTACTTAAGGGTTTGGAGAACCTGATAAAGGGGAAGAAGAAGAGGGATTATTGAAATTCCTTATTTATTTTGTTCTGTAATTTTTATTTTTCAATTAAGTCCCTGTGTGGACATCTTATTTATGTACTTGGTCCCCGCGTGGACTTATCTTTCTATTTTTGTCCCTGCGTGGACAATGTTATTTCTTTAAAAAGTCCCGTTTAGGGCAATTATGTACTTCTATTTATTTATGGGATGTTTTAATTAAAATTTCATTTGTCATTATATGTATGAATATAATATAAATCAAAATATCACCTCCATTTTTTTTTTAAATTTGGTCTGCCAATAAATATTGAAAGAAAATCTTGAAGGTATAACCTAGCCTATATGTCATTTTAGACATGACCCTGATGGTAAAACCTTTTTAAGATTCAAATCCCTGTTAACATCTGAAAACATGTTAGCACTCCTGGCAAAATGTGGTTCGATAAAATCACACTAGTCATCCTTGTATTGGATTTTTCCAATTTATTATTCTTACCTAAATTTAATTATCCATTAGTGATAAAGTGCCTGCGGGCCATGTTCATTGTCTAATGAGACAAAAGACAGTTGTAGTCCACGACTCCCTGTCAAGAAAAGGTAATGAACTATGTTCAAACCTTAATGCCTCGATCTTATAAAATCATGGCTATTAAATTTTAAAATTATCCTTGTGACTAGGCCTTTTGTGCCACTTTAATATCCTTAGTGATTTATAACTAGGGATAAATTATAATGAAAATGACTAACAAAATAACCAATATGGTTTGTAATTTCCATGGTTAATGAATTGTCAAAATGACAATTCCATAATAAGATTTCTGAATGAATTATTGTCACCATTTCTATTGTAGCAATCAAGCTACATGGCTGAATCAGATGAGGTTAACAGTCATCCAAGGGAGAGAAATGATACCACCAGAGTTAATGTAGCTGGTGCAGACCTACAAGCGTTAATAGATAATGCTGTTACTTGAGCCCTTGACAGACAGTTTAAAGAATCAAGCAGTACTCGCACCAGGACTCAGTCTGTACCTCATACAAAGCCACCTTCCAAGACTCATACATCCCACAAAGACGATTCTCATCACTCATCAAACTAAAGGAGTGTCCCATCTAAGAAGATTGTGCTCAATCAAGAGCCACGTGTCAAGACCTGTTCTTATAAATATTTCATCTCCTGCAAGCCCAGGGACTTCACAGGGGAGAAAGGAGCCATTGATTGTATGACTTGGCTCGATGAGATGGATACAGTGGTTGATATTAGTAGTTGTGCAGAACAGGACATTATGAAGTTTGTTTCACAATCTTTTAAAAATGAAGCTTTAGCTTGGTGGAGGTCCCTAATCCAAGCTACAGGAAAGATTCTGTTGTATAATTTGTCTTGGGATCAGTTTGTTGCATTGATCAGGAGAATTTCTGTCCTCAGCATGAGGTGGAAAGGATTAAAACAGACTTCTTGACCTTGGTCATGAAGAACTTGGACTGTTAGGCATACCTTACAAGTTTCAACACCATGTCCCGATTGGTTCCTTACTTGGTCACACCGGAACCGAAGCGCATAGCTCGTTTTATTAGAGGTCTAGCTCCAGAACTCAAGGCAAATGTGAAAGCATCTAGACCTACCACCTTTAGGTCAGTGGTTGATCTGTCTTTATCTCTTACTCTCGATGCAGTTAGGCAGAGATCGCTTAAAAATTCTGATAAAGGAAAGAGGAAACGTGAGGATGAGAACTCACGTCGTTCTGATAAGAAACGAAAGGGGAACTCTGAGCATAAGAAGAGTTCTGGGTTTAAAAAGGACAACCAGCAGTCGGGTGAGAAACCCAAATGCAAGACCTGCCAAAAGCACCATTTTGGGAAGTGCAGGATCGAAACAAAATCTCAGTCACAGTCACTGTCGTAGCCTAGAGTTTGTGGAATCTGCAAGTCTAAGGAGCATAAGACCCTAGATTGCAAGAAAATGAAGGACGCAACTTGTTACAATTGTAACGAGAAGGGGCATATCAAGACCAATTGCCCCAAATATGCAAAGAAACCTGAAGAGGTTAAGAAGACCAATGCTCGGGTCTTTCAGATGAATGCTCAGGAGGCCATTCAGAACGACAACGTGATAACATGTACCTTTCTTATCAATGACGTTTATGCTAGAGTATTGTTTGATTCGGGTGCAGACAAGTCTTTTGTAGACAATAAATTTTGTAAATTGTTAAATCTGCCTGTTAAAACTCTAAGCATAAAATATGAGGTAGAATTGGCCGATGGTACTATAGAGACTGCTTCAACCATTCTAGATGGATGTTTTATATCCATTAGGAATCACTTTTCCGCTTTCTTTGCTTCCGTTGAAATTAGCAGGATTTGACATAGTGATAGGCATGGATTGGTTATCTCATAACCAAGCCCAAATTGTATGTGATAAAAAGCAAATGGTTATCAAGACTCCTTATGGTGAGCCATTAACGATTCAAGGAGATACTCAGTACAGGTTACCTACGCAAGTGTCCATGCTTAAGGCGTCAAAGTGTTTGAAGAAAGGTTGTGTCATTTATATGGAATAGGTAACCATTGATGAACCAAAGCCCAAGATTGAAGACATCCCTGTTATTTCTAAATATCCAGATGTTTTTCCTGAAGAACTACCTAGATTACCTCCAGACAGACAAGTGGAATTCAGGATCGATATTATTCCTGGAGCAGCACCAGTTGCAAGAGCACCTTACCGGTTGGCACCGACTGAAATGAAAGAGTTAAGGACTCAGTTGGATGATTTGTTGGCAAAGGGTTTTATTCGACCTAGCTCATCCCCTTGGGGAGCGCCAATTCTATTTGTGAAGAAAAAGGACAGCTCAATGCGTTTATGCATTGATTATCGTGAGTTAAACAAGGTTACAATCAAGAACAGATATCCGTTACCCAGGATCGATGATCTATTCGATCAGCTTCAAGGAGCAAGTTACTTTTCAAAGATCGATCTAAGGTCAGGTTATCACCAGTTGAAGGTCAGAGACGAAGATGTGCACAAGACCCCATTCAGAACTCGCTATGGTCACTATGAGTTCTTAGTGATGCCTTTTGGGCTCACTAATGCACCTGCAGCGTTCATGGACCTCATGATTCGCGTTTGCAAACCGTATCTAGACAAGTTTGTCATTGTTTTTATCGATGACATACTCATTTATTCAAAGAATCAAGCCGATCATGAAAAACTTCTCCGGTGTATCCTTAAACTTCTGCAGCAAGAGAAGCTCTACGCCAAGTTTTCAAAATGCGAGTTTTGGCTTCGTGAAGTCCAATTTCTTGGACATGTAGTAAGTGAGCGTGGTATCCAGGTAGATCCCGCTAAGATTGAAGCGATTATGAATTGGCAAGAACCTAAGACTCCTACAGAGATACGCAGCTTCTTGGGTCTAGCAGGATATTACAGGCGTTTCATCAAAAACTTTTCAAGGATTTCCGCACCTTTAACTTCGCTAACTCGCAAGAATGTCAAGTTTGACTGGGGTCCCAAGTAGTAAGAATCCTTTGATATTCTTAAGCAGAAATTAAGCAATGCTCCCGTGTTGACATTGCCAGAAGGAATTGAAGAGTTTGTGGTTTATTGAGACGTATCGCACACAGGTATGGGTTGTGTGCTTATGCAGAAGGGCAAGGTTATTGTATATGCTTCACGTCAATTAAAAGTGCACGAGAAGAATTACACCACCCACGATTTGGAATTGGGTGCCGTTGTATTTGCACTAAAGCTATGGAGGCATTATCTTTATGGGACTAAGTGCGTGATTTATTCTGATCATAAGAGCCTTCAGCATCTGTTCAATCAGAAAGATCTTAACATGAGACAATGCAGATGGATGGAAACATTAAACGACTATATGATTGTGAAATCCGATATCATCCAGGCAAAGCGAATGTAGTCGCTGATGCTTTGAGCAGGAAGGAAAGGTTAAGCCTATTAGAATCAATGCCAAAAGCATTGAGCTAAAGAACAACTTGAATGAAAAGTTGTTAGCCGCTCAGAAGGAAGCTGTTTTGGAAGCTAACTATCCAAATGAGAAGTTAGGCGTCACTGCCGAACAATTATCATATGGCAATAATGGAATCTTTAGGATGAATGGTCGAATCTGGGTTCCAATCTATGGAGGGCTTAGAGATGTAATTCTCCAAGAAGCTCATAGTTTAAAATATTCAGTTCATCCTGGCAGTGATAAGATGTACCAGGATTTAAAGGAAAATTATTGGTGGATAGGTTTGAAGAAATCTATAGCCACTTATGTGGCTAAATGTTTGACGTGCGCGCAACTTAAAGCAGAGCATCAAAAGCCGTCAGGTTTGCTGCAACAGCCTGAACTTCCCACTTGGAAGTAGGAAATGGTAACCATGGATTTTATCACTAAGTTACCAAATACAAAGCGTGGAAATGATACGATTTGGGTTATAGTCGACAGGTTGACCAAGTCAGCCCACTTCTTGCCAATTAAAGAAATTCACAGCTCTGACAAGCTAGCTCAGCTGTATGTGGATGAGATTGTATCTCTCCACGGAGTGCCAGTGTCTATTATCTTTGATAGGGATACAAGATACACATCGCATTTTTGGAAAAGCTTTCAGCAATCCCTAGGCACTCGTCTAAATTTCAGCACCGCTTATCATCCTCAGACAGATGGGCAAAGTGAACGTACAATTCAAACGCTTGAGGATATTCTACGAGCTTGTGTTATTGATTTAGGTGGAAGTTGGGATGACCATCTTCCTTTGATTGAATTTTCATATAATAATAGCTATCATTTGAGCATTCAAGCAGCGCCTTTTGAAGCATTATACGGAAGGAAGTGTAGAACGCCATTTTGTTGGGCGGAAGTTGGAGATGTCCAACTGTCAGGACCTGATATAGTCCTTGAGACGACTGATAAGATTGTTCAAATCCGTGATCGTCTGAAAGCTGCCAGGGATAGGCAGAAAAGTTATGCTGATATGAGGCGCAAACCTTTAAAGTTTGAAGTTGGCGATAAAGTGCTACTTAAGGTATCACCCTGGAAGGGAGTGATGCGATTTGGTAAAAAGGGCAAGCTCAGCCCAAGATACATAGGACCATTCGAGATCATCGAATGTGTCGGAACTGTAGCTTACAAGCTTGATCTACCTAAAGAGCTTAGTGGGATACATAATGTGGTCCACATCTGCAACTTGAAGAAATGTCTGGCCGACGAATCGCTAGCCATGTCAAATAAGGACGTACAGATAGTTGAGAGCTTGAAGTTTGTTGAAAAACCTTTGTCGATTGAGGGTCGACAGGTTAAGAAGCTTCGAAGAAAGCATGTGCCAATCGTCAAAGTAAAATGGGATGCCCGTAGAGGCCCCGAATACACATGAGAGGTTGAATCCACAATGAAACAGAAATACCCTCATTTATTTCAGTAAATCTCGAGGTCGAGATTTCTTTTAAGGGGGTGAGGATGTAACACCTCGCAAAAATCATGCCCAATATAATAAAGACACGTGTCATGAATTTTAAACGTGTTATAAACCCGGATCATGTTAAAAGATAACTGGAAGGATTAAAACTGTCAACATGTTAATTATTACCTCTGAGTGACCTTTTAACATTTCCAACTCTTGATATAACATTAATATGTTCTCATGAATATCTGATAAAGATTTCAAAGGCATCCGGTTAAATCTTTTGATGATAAAGATTTCAAAGGCATCCGGTTAAATCTTTTGAGGAATAATTCAACTATCAAGAAAATGACCATGTGAGTATACACGACAATTTTTCATTTCATGGCCTCTTTCAAAGATTCCAAGACTATATTTTGCATGCCATTTCTTCCAAGTACTTTTCAGAACTGAACAAAGGGACCCTCCTGCTGAAAATGACATTAGATTCGATTTATAAAGATTGCATGGTCAAAATCTAAAAGTTCTCAAAGTTTTTGTCTTCTGACTAAGGCTTACGGACCGCAAAGAGACCACCTTACGGACCGTAAGGTGGCTGATCTGGGCGAATAAAATTTGAAAAGCGGATACGGACCGTAAGGCCTTAAGCTTACGGCCCGTAAGACCTGTAACTAGGCAGTAAAATGGACAGCTGCAGGTTACAACCATTCCACCGCCTTTTGAAGCTTGTTTTTCGATACCAGGGACTATGCAACTGGTTTTACTGTCCTAGGGACACTTGTAAACATCTGGATTACCCCTAGGAACAAATGGATTGATCTTATGAAGTGGAAATTCCTATATAAAGGCCCCTTTGTTTGCACTTAGAACTTGCACATTTGAAAATTTCTTTCAAGCTCACTCTCTGAAGCCTCCTGCTGATTAAGGAAGCTTTCTAAAGTTCAATATTCGTGCTAAGGACTATAGTAAGTGTTCTTAGCTTCCTAAGTTTAAGTTTTATTAGCTTAATGACCGAAAGTCAAAGTTATCGTAATTAAGCTTTGACTTTGTGATTAATCACAAACGGTCCAGCCATTATTCGAATTGAAAGTGGCTATGTGTTGGTAATTATGTAGGTAATAAACCCTTAAAAGGGCACCTTCTAATTATCAAATAATCTCAGTCAATTGTCGGGTCAAACTTATTAATAAAAGGTTAAACGGGTCAGTTTTTACAAATTAATTCATAACAGATAATACAGAGGTTATGGAACATGTTTTAACACTTAAATAACTTGGTAAATAATATAAGAACCTGTTTAGGCATGTTCAACCCGACAATTCTGAGTTTAGGCTCGGTTCAGAACCGAAAGTTGCAAAAGTAGACTTTTGCTTTGACTTTCAGTTCTGATCCGATTTAAATTAGTTTAGTTATGCCTTAGGGTTCCTTTGGGACCACATTACATGTTAGTATAACCCTATGAGATTGTACTATATGGTTCCATAGAAATCTGATTCATATGTATGTTCCCGTTAAATGCTTAAAATGGACCATTATGCCCTTTTATCAATAAAACGAGATTTTTGAAAATGTGAGAGGACAAAAAGCTTTATTACTGATATTTAAATATGTCCTAAAAATTTGACATTAGTTTATGGTCTGAAATAAGAGTTATGCTCGATATCGTAAAACAAAAGCTTTTTATTAATTAAATGGGATTTTTGACATAAATCTTATTTAAACCCAATTTTTAGCACCAAACTTGATACCCAATGTTAAGATATAATATTTAGGGAATTTTGGAAATTTTTGTTAATTTTTAAACTGACCATAACATAGAGTTCTTGCATAGACTCGGTAATTGGCGATAATTCCCTTTTCGCTAATAAAATGAGTTTTACACATTATTTACATGTCAAACCTTTTGCTACTGATTTTATACAATAAATAAAATATTTTGACCAGTTAAGACTGATAAATATTCAGATTCCCTTAAACAACCCGAATATCGTCAAATACCGACTTTTATGCGATTTTAGCGCATAGTATGGTTCAAAACTATATTTAACACCTAAGACTTATTACCTACTGATATTATAAGCAAATTTTTATACTAAGCAGTAAGTAAAAGTTTTGAACTCAGATTTCCAAATTTGACCTTTATAGCATATGTGAAATGACCAAAATGCCCATACGGAGCATAGTTTGGCCATAAATGATAAAATTCACATATGTGTGATATCTTACTGATGTAACTTGTTAAAATAAATATTTTTACTAATTGTTTTAGACCAGAACCTCAGATTTCCATTTCACCTCTTTTATGAACTTTAAAAAGACCAAAATACCCCTACGGAGCATAAATTGTTTTTAAATTCATTTTGGGCATAATGGAAGATATCATACTGATATCATAACTTATTTAAAGCATATTAACTTGTAGAACCTGTACATGATTCATTTGGTTACCCGTTATGCATATTCACATTCGGTACGGTTTATGTAACTAGTTTGCATAAATTAACCGAAACGGGTCAAACCTTATCATTTTTACTTCAAAATCCAGAATATGTTTAGTTTTCCCATTTTATACAAGTCTTCATACTTGTCGGGTCTAAATCACATTCTAATCCGGTCTTCGCCTAATCTTGCGTTTTGAACCGTAAACCTTTCATTAAAACTAACCGGTCTAAGTTAAGACTTAAATAAGACCCGTTAGGAATCTAATAGGTTATTAAAACCTTCGTTCCAGATTAGGAGCCCAGTAAAAGCTATTTGTGCTTGCTGATTGATATACGGCTGAGAATAAAATTATATTTTAAACTCAGGTAAATACTTTTAACTTATTTTCCGTTATACGGGCTTGGGATACGGTATTATAATAATACCGCTTGGTCGGGTATGAAATTGTTTAAATTGGATTGTGATTAATAAATTTACATAACCCGTTTTAATCTGTTTTGTTTGATGGAATGCCTTTGGGGGGTTAATGACCATGTCCTGGATATCCTCGGCTCATTCATTAGAAATGGCCACGGCTTAAGCACGGGGTGTAGGCATACACCTGACAGTTGCGTATGTATAAACGGTATCTCACTCTCTTGTGGGCCTATACTTGTGGTGTGTCTATTAATCTAATCCGGCTCTTCTAACCGGGTCCTAAACGGACGACAAACATGTAAATCTGTATACAAGATTATTTTAAAATAATTGTTCCAAGTTATAAAAAGATTTTATGCCTTGTGCATCCAAACTAATTTTATAAATGTTTTCAAAAGAGCCAGTTAATTGTATTTACCAGTGTAAACTGGCGTATTTTTCAAAAAAGGTTAAGTGCAGGTACTACGCGAAATGGGCTGGCTACTCCTAGTATCAAATAAAGAGTCTTGCAAGCTTTTGATGCTTAAAATCTGTTGAACAATATTTCTTTCTGTTTTAAGATCTGCCTGTGGATCCTCTTACAATCCGTTGTGTAATATTTTATTGTACTTTCAACTAGGTTTGTATAATTTACTTTTAGACTTACGCTGTGCATTAAACTGTGATTAATTGACTATGATGATATCAACTACGTCACGATACTCCCCACCGGGCCCACCGGTAATACGTGGAAATATCGGGGTGTGACAATTTCAGGCCATCAACCAATAGGATATTGATGGTTTGAAGCGAAGAAAAGTTCTTTCTCTTAAGTGATAATTCTTTCTGACATCATTTTCTTTGTATTTGGTTTTACATCATGATAATGTTGGTATTTTTGTTATTTCAATTTTTGCTACTTAAAAAAAACTTTTCCCATTTAACCCATTATCAATAAAGTCAACTCTAATTGTTGACTTTTTCATATCCTTTTGAGTAAGCATGAGGTTTCTGTTACTTTTGTGCATTATAAGCATGAAATCATATTTGCTAATATTTATTAAAGCTTCTTAGTCATTTGTGATTAATATCATAAAAGTAGCATATCTAACCTATAAAATAGGATTATTGTAAACTATTTAATCTTCCTTTGGAGATTAATAACTATGTTTACTATTTTCTACACACTTATACTTGTGAACTTTTTTTATGGACTTATCAGTGACATTTTTTTTAATTTTCCACTAAAAACACAATTGTTAACTGGCAGCTTCTTGGGAGTCACTTGAAACCGCTGACGGAACAACAATAATCAAGCATCGATCATTTGCAACAAACATCATTGCAAGCAGAAGAAGCTTCATCACAAGGAATGGATGCATTGCAGCAATGAATTCGTTAGGTGATGATTGTTTTTTCAACTGGTATAAAGGTAATTAATTTACTCAAATTGAATTTATTCGACATCGATCTTTATTCAATGCGTAAACGAGCCAGTTTTGATCGTATTTTCGCATCCATCTTGCAGACAATTGCAGCAATCCCTGTGGAACCACAAGGGGTGTTATGGAACGCCCATTTTTTTCACATTCGAAAGTACAAATAATGACATACTATTTTTAATGAAAATTGGGCATAACCCATTCGTACTATATGCAATTCCCTGTTTTTAACGATCATCATTCAATACTAATTCTACGACATGTTTAAAAAACATAAAAGTTATAACCATACAAGTGTTTTGACCCATTTACAAAAAACGACTTTGACCGGAAGCGCATAAAAGGGCGGTGTAGTGTGTTCGGTCCGAGCTCTCATCAACAAGAGTGGGACTTACCTATCACACATAACACAAACATTCATTAGCATAAATTCCCAAAATATATTTTTTTTATCAAGTCTTCTATATACGTATTCATATTCGACCCGTTAGCGAAACTTAACATTCATTTCTCATTTAACCAACATTCTTATTAAAACCATTCTTCCCATTCTAGCATAAATTCCTTTATGCTCTTTTACCCTTACCCTTCGAAACATTCAACATGTAAGCTTTTCGACTCACCCGTACATGATCAATACATACCATACACTTTCTACACATTTTCTCCATTTTGTCCCGTTTTCTACTAGTTCTTACTTAAACATTACAACATCATACTTTCCAACATTTCGACCCACTTGAAGCGGGTTAAAAAACACATCCATTAACTTCGCATTTCCTTATCCATTTCCAATTCTCGACTTAATACAATTCTACCATGATCAATAGTAATAATTCAACACTAAGATTCAAATATCAAGATTTACATTCATAAATCTACATATAAAGAGAGTGAAGTTCATATGAACTTACGTGATCTTGCGTTCCTAATGCCTTCGATTGACTCGTTCCTTCTTCTTTCTTTGCTCCTATACATCACAACTTCATACACTTAGCTTTCATTACTTTCATAATTCTTTATCGTACGTTATGGTGTCTACTAATCACATACGTCATTATCATAAACATGTTACATCGACTTATCAAGTATTCATGTAAAACCATAACTAAACCAACTTAGGCATTTCATCGAACACGTTGTGTGCGTATTGCTAGTTTAGCATAATGTACAAGCATCTTAAGCACAATTTCCATAGTTTACTCATTGATTAACATAAATATCCCTAATTTCACAATTTACCATTCTAACTATGAACACATAGTTCTAAATCAATTACTCATAACAATTTCATCAACATATTGCTTCAATCATCAACATCAATCTAATTAGCATGTAGAACTTCACAAATTTTTAACCATCTTTTGACATACAAGTGGGTTTTACCCTAATTCATCATCATAGAGAAAATTCAAGCATAATTTCAACTCCTACATGTTCATATCATCTTGCATTCATGTTTGATTCCATAAAAATTACAAATTTCACATAACCCAATTAATCAAACATTACCAAATCATGAAATTAGACTTACTTGATGTCAAGAACACTTAAGGGATCATAATTCCTAACTCATGCACTGAAAATTTAGCCTTTTCCTCCTTTAATTTGCAGGATTTTTAAGAAGTAGGGTTTCCCCCTTGGCTCCCCTTCTTGATCGATCGTACATAGCCAGGAACAAAACACTGGCTCTTTTTTTATCAAGTTTCATTTCAAATTTACACATTTAGTCCCTTTCTTTTTAAAAACATGTCATATCCTTTCTTTTCATATTAACTATGTTACCTTTTCTTTGGTTAACTTAGTTACTTACATATATTTTAGTCTTATCATCATTTTCTTACGGTAACGATTAATAGTTACCGTTTTCTGTTATTTAGCATCACGAATATAATATTATTTTATAACATACGAAATTTTAGGGTGTTACATGTTACAATTTGGGTCTACTAATAAGGTTAGTAAGCCAACCTTAAAAATATGTAGCTTTAAGTTTTTATATAAATTGTCAACATAATTTTTACAAATCTAATGAATTACTTATGTGGTCAGATTCTGGAGAACACAGATTTCATACATCAAACGAAAACAATGTTTAACGAAATTGTTAACGGAAATTTATGAACAATTTCATCTTCTTCACCAAATGGAATGTGTACGTCCTTGACACCATCACAAGATTCCTATTTTGGATCCATGTTTGTTGATAATAACCAGTCTACTACAGATTTACAACCAAACATCGGTTCGGGTTTGACTTCCTTTAAAGAACCACTTCAAGACATGTTTGACTTACCCGAACGGTGAAAAGGTATTTACTTTTAAAGAACATTAAATACTGTCATATTACAAGTATTTGATTTGGACCCTTTAGTAACTAATTAAATAATTGATTCCTTTTGATTTTATAGATGAGCATTGACTGTTTGTTGGATCGAACGATTAAACACATGCTTTTCTTGCAAAGTGTAACGAAACATTCTGACAGAATCAAACAAGTCGATGAGCCAAAGGTGATCATAGACTCGTAGTTCATCTCTTTACATGCATAGGCTCATTTTAAACTCTTAAATCTTGCGGTAACTGAAGATTATGTTTTTTTCAGTATAATGGCGTCATTCAGAATAACCATTCAAATGATCCGAACAACAGCGGTGTGACATGGGCATGTGAGGTCGGAAATCAAACGATGAGTTGTCCGCTAATAGTAGAGGACCTTAGTACCCCGGGACAAATGCTCATAGAGATAAAAAAGTTAAATAACACAAGATATGATTTTTAATTACTGCGTTTTCTGTGTTAGTGAAATTAAATCATTTAGTGAAATTAAACATGTTTTGTGGGTTCGTTATGCTTCTCTTGTGTCTAAACTTAATCAGTCGACAAGTTTAATGTATTCTTAAGTATAATGCAAATGTGAATTCATTAAATAATTTCACATCATGTTCTACATATAAACGTAGGGTTATATTCAATGTTTACGATGTACCCGCGTCCATCGGACGGGTGCCCACCTAGTATAGAGAATAGAGTGGGAGGGGTGTTGATATGAGAATGAGGTGTCACAAAATAAAGAATGAAGAATGGTACCCAACTCCTTGTAGGTTGGAAACTCAGAGAAAATGTAATTAATCATTGTCAGAATTTGAATTATTATTTTTCATCTAAAATGTACTATGATCAATGATGAATTCATATTAATGAATTTTATGTCTTACTTTTTTTACTCCTGTCTTCATCGACACAAACAAAATCTTTTACGAAATATATTTAATTTATATTATATTATACATATCAAAATAAAGTGATGATGAATAGTAAAAAATTATATATTAAAGTATTTAATTTAATTCTTAATAGTAGTTTATAATTTATAATTTGATCTTTTAATAATTTTAAATCTTTACTTAGTTTTATTTGTTTTTTTTTATCATTTAAAGTTGTTTGCTAACGTATTGTGATGGTACGTTACCGTGAATATTGTTTATTATTATTTAATTTAAAATTTTAGTAATTTTAAAATAAATACTAAATCCGCAATTATGTTTATCTATCTTTTTACCATTCCAGGTTATTTGCTCGCGCATTGTGACGGTACGTTACCGCTGGCATTGGATCGATATTGAGCCGGTTCGTTATGGTACCAGTACGATATATATGATTTTTTTATTGATCGTTGAGTAATTTTAAATCTGCACCTATTTTTATTTTTACCATTTTAAGTTGTTTGCTCATGCATTGTGATGGCCCATTACCGTGGATATTGTTTATTATTATTATTATTATTATTATTATTATTATTATTATTATTATTATTATTATTATTATTATTATTACTATTACTATTACTATTACTATTATTATTATTATTTAATTTGAACTTTTTGTAATTTTAAAACAAATACTAAATCCGCAACTATGTTTATCTATCATTTTACCATTCCAAGTTATTTGCTCGTGCGTTGTGACGGTACGTTACCGCAAGCATTGGATCGATATTGATCCGGTTCGTTACATCACCGGTATGATATATGCATTTGTTATATAAATTAACATGTGTTTTACATCTGACGAAAATTATAAAAACGAACATTGTACCGACACCAATGTTGTTTGAACGCCGGTTCTGATTGTATCGCTACTGTTACCGATATTCATTTATCGTCGAATATATAGTTGTATAAATGAAAATTTACGAAACCAGAAACCATAAAAATGAATCTAGGTACCGGTACCGATGTTCCGTAGGGTAGCGATACAACGTCAGCTTTTCGAAATAGAAAACAATAAAATAAATATCAGTACCAAACTGTTGTTGTACATCCGGTTCACTACGTTAGCGGCACGGTATCCATTATCAAACAGGAAACCATAACAATGAATCCATACCAGTATTGATGCTATCCAGTTCAGTTTGGTATGGTTGTGATACGGTGTGAGGTTATCCAAAGCAAAAACAAAAAATAATAAATACCGGTATCGATGCAAATGTGGTTCAATCGGTTTTGGTTCAATTTGGTATGATAGCAGCATGATGTTCGTTTTCAATAAAATCTATATCGCATTGTTGAAAAAATAAGCAAGAACGCGAACGAATCAAACCAATATAAAGTGAACAACATCTGTATTGGTATCGATATATGTTTTTATTGTTTTGAATCGATGTAAGATTTTCTCTTTGGATTACAATAACGAGTGTCCGTACTATAACGAACCGAACTAATACCAACCGACTTTCCGCCGCGAAGCGCGAAAGATTATAACTAGTTTATAGTTATTACAAAGTGTAAATTACCATTCTAGTCCATATGATTTTAATTGAAATATCACTTTAATCCAAATATTTTTTTTCTTATATTAATCCTTGAGATTTCTAGTTTTATCATTTTCATATGTGTATCTGAGGTTTCGCTATCACTTTAGTCCATATATTTTTTTGTCAAATTAGATTTAACTTTTGTTTTTATCATTTTTATCCATAATAATAATAATAATAATAATAATAATAATAATAATAATAATAATAATCTATACATTCTATAAAAGGATAAATCAACATTGCATCATAATGCTGACGTGACAATCAGATAGATTGTCCAAGAATGCATCTCTGATGTCATTATTGCATTATAAATCTTTAATTTAAAATCTTTTAAAATACATTTAAAATGCAAAAAACTTCAAATATAATTTTGGTTTCATTTTCAAAATTCAAAACTCTCTCTCTCTCTCTCAAATATAGTTATGACTCCATTTTCAAAATTCAAACCATAATTTCAATCCTTCTCTCCCTCTCAAATCTAGAGTGCCTCCCATTTTTTCAAAATTCATCTAGGGTTTCAAGATCCCTGTATTCAGGGCTGTGAGTCATCACTTCGGTTCCTACTGCCCTCCATCATCCGCTGATTTATTGAAATCATGAATGTTTCTTGGTTATATCTATCGAAATCATGAAGCGTATTCGCCACCATAGTCGGTCCGCGATACGTCACGAGATTCGCCTTAGTAATCATCACAACATTTCCAAATCTCACAAAATTTCTGCAGCTCTAACCGTTCCTCCGGTGACGATTCCGCATCCAGATGAACAACATAACGATTGTTCGGATGGTACAGAGCGAGAAGCGTCCGCCGGAGCATAACGCAAATCGAGGTAGATGAGAAATATTATCGTTATTGGAGATAACGAAGAGAAGATTTGGTTCAACACGGTAACGATGACGGTGAGATTTAGGATTCCGACGACCCTCTTGATACTCCGATGAAAAGCTCCAACCTTGAATGTCACTTTTTCAGTTAGAACAGAGACAACCTGAGATCCGGTTTGAATGTCGCTTTTCCAGTTAGTGAGCCTGGGTTTCGACTTTAGGTGACGTCACCCCTTCGACGAAGATTAAAAATATCATTTTAATCATAACGGAATATTTTTAGGATTTTAACATTAATCGGACGGTCACCGACGTTCGTTTCGCATTTTGTTCGTTACACGATAAGCGAATATCTTATTTTTGCAAACGTAATTTTAAACAAAGTTTGGATTTACCAACACATCAAATTTAATAAAATAATGCCTTTATTCATTGCTAACACGTGTCACACTAGTACGGCACAGACTCAAAATAGTCGGGTGTCACATCAAGGGCTTTCATTTCCTCAACCATAGCATTATGCCATCCAGAGTGGGCTAAAGCTTCACCTACTATCTTAGGAATAGGAATCGACAGTGGCAACAAATGAAGGAGAAGCTGTAGATAATTTGTCATATGAAACAAAGGAAGCAATAGGATAAGTACATGTACCTTTACCTTTTCGGATGGCAATGGGTAGGTCATTGTTAGAGGAATCACTGGATGAATCTATCTCCAAAGTGGACGGTTCAGGAACAGGATCTGAGCGATGTCGCCATTGATATACTTGAAGAATGTGAGGTTCATTGGGAACTGGAGGTTGTTGAGGATTGGATGGAGTTTCTTGAGAGGCAATAGGTTGTTCATATACAAGGGCTTGATCAGGTACTGGTAAATCAAAAGTTTTAGATAGTCGTGTATGTTGGGTTGTTATAGTATAAGGATAGATAATGAACTCGTCATCTTCCCTTATCGGATGTGGATCTGATACAAGGTAGAAAGGGACTTCTTCATGGAAGGTAACATCCCAAGAAACAAAGTATCGCTGAAGACTGAAGAGTCGGAGAAAAACATCGATAACCCTTTGGACACGACAATAGCCAACAAATACACATTTAACAGACTTTGGATCTAACTTAGTGGGATGAGAATGTGTATCATGAACAAAACAAGTATTTCCGAATATATTGGGAGGGATTGGATATAAAGGTTTCTCAGGACACAAAACTTTAAATGGAATATCACCATTTAAAACAACTAATGGCATTCTATTAGCAAGAAAACAAGTTGTGGATATTGCATTAGCACAAAATGGTTTTGGAACATTCATTTGAAACAAGAGTGCTCTTACTACTTCAAGAAAATGCATGTTTTTACGCTCGACCGCCCATTTGGGTTGAGGTATGGATGCATGATGACTTATGAACTATCCCATTTTGCAAACAGTATGTAACACCCCAAAAACGGGTTTGGTAATCAAACCACGTTAATAGTAAAGACGGGTAAAATACCGTTAGTGGTAAAAAATAACCCGGTAAATATTAGGATTTAAATAAATAAACTTGCTGTAATTAAAAGGAGGATAAATACTTTGAGAAAACAAAGTATATAGAAGGTTCGAGTTAACGGGACTTAAAATAAAATGGGTTATGACTTCCCGAACCCACTAAGTGACTAGGAATATTAACCTAGTTAATTATGTGTTGTTAGAACAATAAAGGAAACTAGAAATAGTTAAACCTTTTATAAAAAAACATGAGGGGCTAATAGTGCCAAATGGAGGAAACTTATTTATTAAAACTAAATATAAAACACAACACACACTTGGTAAGTGTGTGTGTGTGCGCATGAACGATCAGAAGAACCAGGGGGTTCTTTCAAAACCCTAAAGCTCATGAAATCCAGCAAAATCAAGGAGAAATCGAGCAAAGAAATTAGGGCTTTAACTAAAATCGTGATCACCAAGCTAAGGGGATCGTAAGGTATGTCGAATTTTTGATATTTATGAAGTTGAGAATTCTTGATGTGCATAAGAAATTCGAAATTTATGTTGCATGATTGTGGTATGGATGATATTGAAGTAAAATAGTGTTTAGGAGTAAACCCTAGACAAGAATATATTGAAATCATGCCTAGCTCAAGTAAATTCATATTTTTGTTGATGCTAAATTCATGTATGAGATGTTTTTAGGGTTTTGATTGCTAAAAATTAGTGTTATGATGTCAAGAACATGATTAAATTGAAAGCTGAATGCAAACAGCTCCTGATCAGAAATTACAGCCAACTTGTACTGGCTGTAACCTGAACAAAACGTGACAAAAACGTGTGTTTCTTGAGTCTAAAATGTAATTCCAGGAAATATCTTTAAAACCCCACTGGAATCGCATTTTTTCGACGAAAATTGAGCGTTTTATGAATTTTTCCGTATCAAAGGTTCAAGCTGCGTTTTCTGGAAGAATTTGCAGCCCATTACGAATGTCATAACTCAATTTAGGAATTGAGTTATGATCTCAAATTCTTACTGTAGAAAGTTTTAAGTGATTAAAAGAATCGCCAATTGGAATTTCGTCAATCGGATAAACGAGGAATTTTTAATGAATTTTTCCGTAAGCTGCAGTCAGAAGTAACGAATCTGATTGCAGCTTAGTAAATGAATTTTTACGAATTTTTGGTAAAGAGTTAGATCTTGAAATTTTAACACAAGGTCTAACCCTCCGAGAGGTACGCCACATAAAAAAATCATAATTTTTGAAGACTTGTAAACAGGTTAAACAAGTCACCAAAAACAGCCCATTTTTCAGTGATATGAAATGTCTGAATGAAATCGCGGTCTACTTGGTTGTGTGTAAAATTTGATTTCATTAAGAGTTCGGATGAAATATGCCTAAGTGAGTTCAATGAACCAAATGTGCATTTGAATATGTTGATAAGTCAATTGACTTTTAAAAAGTCAAATCGACCAATGATTAGATCGAATGACAATTTTGATATGGTCGAATGATAAATTCGACATAAAACCCGTAGGATGGAATAGTCGTAAACGATTATGGCTAATCTAACCGTCTTACGAATTGTGATGATGATAGTTTGACTCTAGACAAGCTAGATGAAGACTTGGGAAAGAAGCGGGTCAAACGGACCGAGTACGCGGAAAAAGCACATAACCGGATGCAAGGTAAGTGAAACTTACACCTTTTAGTAAAATAAATGTTCATCCTATAAGTTTCGAATACAATAAGGATAATATTCAAGATATGGTTCTCGACGCGAAATAATACGGGTCGGAACTAATATAAATGATAAAAACCATGTTTAATGGTAAAAGAGATAGAACGGTAAATTAGCCATGAAAAGCTAATTATAAAAAAATGGGTTTTTGAACGAGTACTATAAGTAAGCCTAAAGAATAAAAAGAGTAAAACGGGTTAAATGATAATGTGGATACCATTTGACAAATATCGACTAATAAGCACTTGTCGAGTTTTATGCTTACAGGATAAAACGGCTTATGAATTAGCGTTGTTATGAATTAGCAAATTTTCGAGACAAGGTATTAAAACGGATCAATGTATTGATCCGAGCCATGTACGTATAATTATGTTGTAGTTAAAAGTGCTAATTTGGTCAATAATTGGTGAGAGTCTTTTGTCGTAAAATAAGAGACTAGAATTGACCAAAAAGCCCTTAACGGGCGAACCGGGTAAATGACCGTTAGAGTTTGTTTAGAAACTTGTTTATTGATTTTGAAACCTTTAGATACATATAAAAAGTATAGGCAAAAACGTTTGCGGGTCAAAATAGACTAAGAAGTAAATTGTGGTTAAATGCTTAGATAGATACAAATGAATCGGTGAATGTAAACGCCTACGTAAACTCTAGGATGTGAGTGAAAACGTTAAGGTTTGACAAGCCCGGGATGGGTAAAATGATAGGAATTAACTATTTTCTTTTAGAGCATGTAGTGAAATAATAATGCCAAACGGGTCGAATAATCACCTAAAGGATTTATGAGCCAACATTGGATAAATCAGATTTTTATGCAAACCAAGGTGATAAACGGGTCCGTAATTTAATTACGGACGCGTAGGAAAAAAGAATCGCGTAAAACGGACTTGTAGATAAAAAAAGTTAAGACAATCTCAAGTTTGATTTTGGTTGAAAATTATAGCTGGGCAGAAAATGCAGGTTTCAGTAATGAACCTGCTGGAAATTGGGTTCCCCCGCGACACGCGACGAAGGACTCAGCTTGGGGCGCGACACGCGACGATCGCCGCGACACGCGACGATCGCCGCGACACGCGACACATTGAGATGGGTCTCCCGCGACACGCGGGAGACATCAAAGTTGGAAATAAATATTTTGTTTGATTATTCGTTGCTTAGAACTTGTTTAGACTAATATTTAAGTTATCAAAACTAACTTTTATGTTGGTTTTGATCATAGGTGGATATCAAGAGTACCCGGATGAAGATCAAGCGGCGAGAAAGAACCGAACACATGAAAAAGAAGCTTCCGCACGGTGTGTCGTCGTAACTTTCAAACGACGACTAAACTACATTATGTTGTATATTTTTTTTTAAATTGTAAAAGTTTTTAATAAAACCCGTATTTCCGATGTATACGTAAACTTAATTACATGATCCTTTTCGCAAACTATACGTTAAACCTTTATTCAATTTAAAGGGTGTTACACAGTACGACTGAAAAGGTTCTGAAAATTATTATTTTGCATTGTCACTTCGCAAGGTTTAAATAGAGACATTAAAATGTGTTTTTACTTTAGCATGTAAAGAGCAAAAATGAGAGAACACTTAAGAACGATTTTTCATAAAATAAAGCCAAGTTACACGAAAATAGTCATCAATAAACGAAACAAAACACTTAAAACTAAGCTTAGATGAGACAGGACACGGACCCCAAACATCAGAATGAACCAATTCAAAAGGACATTAAAATGTGTTTGTACAATAATTACTGTAATTTGTAATCCTTTGATTATTAATGCAAAACAATTGATATAACTTTCCATTCTTGTATGCTCATATAATTCGCATTTCAATTTATACTTTGATATTACAATCATATTTGTTCTTCTAAAACATACAAGTTAAACTCAAATCCTAACATTAAAGCTTATATAAACAATTCAAGTCTTCAACAAAACTCTTTCTATCGTAAAACACACGGCTGGAAGAACTCTTACAAGACCTATGACCAAGACATGTTTTAAATACTAGGGTAAATTACACTTTTCGTCCTTTATGTTTGTACCGGATTGCAACGGATAGCCTTTAGCTTCAATAATTACAGTCACAATCTTTTATTTGTAAAACCCATTACACTCTACGTCTTAGTACTAACCAGATTAAAATTTTCAGTTAAGTTTATTCACTCATAATTTTATCTAAATGTCTAATAAATAAAACAAAAAAGATGCATCTTCCCCAATTTTGTCCCTGTTGAATCACACAACTGTCATCCAGATTCAGGTATTTCTCTAATTTCCACCATTAATGGCGTCAATCATCATCCTCTGCTTCACATTCATCATCATCTTTTCTCTAATTTCAGGCAACTTATCTCAAAGTAAGCATAGTATTTCTCTACATTCACCTCATTTCTGTAAAATTCTTCATGATTTCTTTTCATTTCAAGCTGTTATACTACCAGATCCGTACGCAACGGAGCTTCCGCCGGAGGACTCATTTGACTACATCATCGTCGGCAGCGATACTATGCGACGGTGAGAAACGGAGGAGAAGTTATTATCTCCGCTGGTGCGATTGGAAGTCCACATTTGCTGTTGTTGAGTGGAATCGGTCAACGGTCGTACCTTTCGGGTTGGGGGATTCCGGTGGTGGTACATTCTCCGTTTGTAGGGCATTTTTTGTATGATAATCCGCGTAACGGAATATCGTTTCTATCACCGATGTTACTGCATCATTCTCTCATACAGGTGGTGGGGATAACTGATTCCGGTGTTGACAGTTGTGTGGTGGTGGTGGGTGTTATAAATGAGGGAATGGTTTTTTATAATACATTTTTTAATGCGTAAAATGACTAAATTGTCTTCGTGAGCAAGACACATGTCATAGTTAAGTGAAAATTTTAACTTAGTTAAGGGCAAATGATGTAGAGTGTAATGAGTTTTGTAAATAAATATTTGTGACTGTAATTATTGAAGTTAAAGATTATGCAATCCGATATAAAGATAAAGGACGAAAAGTGTAATTTACCCTAAAGAGTAAACACGTTCATTGGGCTTAGGCCTTGAACGATTCGTTCAATACCCAAGTTCATTCCGTAAATCCTCTAAGCCATTAAGTTCTCTCAAACACAAAACATACTATAATATAATAATGATACATTATTAAACAAAACAACATATCTAAAAGTGTAATGTTCACAAAGCTCAGCTAGCATCTTGATTTTGGTTCTCATGTGACTCGCAATGCTAATTAGTGTTGCATTGAGAGTTTGAGAGGGATGTTAACTTAATAAATAAGTTTAGTTTATTGTGAATTTTGACCCGTTAGTTAGCTAGTAAGTTTGTAAACCGGCTATATAAGGTGTATTTCTTTCATCTGTACATACTGTTTTTCTATTATAATGAAACTCTAGCCACTTTTACTCTGTACATGTTTATCGACTAACAATGAAAATGAGTAAAATGAAGACTCATGCGGGGATTGTGCATAATTTTAAGATTTTTTTTAACAACAGTTTTTTACACCAATTCGTCTTCGACGGGACTCGAACCCTTGACCTTAAGGAGAATAACACTTTAACGTCAATGACTTTGTCATTTGGGCCCAACCCCCACCCTTTTTTGTTATTTTTTAATTTATAAGTAAGATTATTTGGCTTTTTTTAATACGAATCATCGAGATATTTTATCATGTTTTTGAAAATCATAATTTATAAGTTAGCTATATCTTTTATCATGTCTTTGTATACTGTCCGAACTATATGATTACTAAACGTGTAAGTCTAATGATTCAACAACCTCCTGGTTTCGAAAACATTGATCACGACACATATTAAAAATCGTTATCTTTATGATTTTCACTCTCATAAATAAATAAGAGGTCTTGTCTTGTTATGTAGAGTTGATGAAGAGAACGTGTGTACGAACAATATGAGCTCATTCCACAGTAAGTAGGACCACAAACCTCCTGTCGGCTCACAGGAAGCCATGAACTATATATCATCTTTGCTCCCTTAAATTCCTTAGAGTTAATTAGAGTAAAGGGTATGGAGAGGCTCATCCCCAAGAGGATGAGCCGTCACGTCAGCGTCACGTAGGTTCGGCTTGGAGGGGATGGACCTAGGGGGTGGGGGATGAGCCCTTTATGTATATATATGTATGTATGTATAGGTTATTGTGAGAGAAAGGAGGACCGGCGTATCCGGCTGTGGGGAGTCGGTCTTGCCGAGCCGAGCCCAAGGGGGCGGTGTGGGGGACCGGCGCCGGTCCTAGCCGGGCCTCAGCCGGCCCCCATACCCTTTAGTCTTACATAGTTAGTACTGTGATTTCCATAAAATAAGATACTTAGGTATTAATAGTTTAAAATCACCTTCTAGGGTGTTAACTTTTTTTATTTTGTAACGTTTGAAGGTATCAACTTTTAGGGTATTAACATATTTAGTCTCTGTGGTTTGCACAAAATAACATACTTAGATACTAATAGTTTAACAAACAATTAACGTTAATATCTCCAAACGTTACAAAATGAAAAGTTAATACACTAGAAGGTGATTTTTAAACTATTAGTACCTAAGTATGTTGTTACTATGTAATTGTAATAATAATAATAATAATAATAATAATAATAATAATAATAATAATAATAATAATAATAATAATAATAATAATAATAATAATAATAGTAGTACTCGTTCAGATTATTTGAAAAGTATAAAATTCCATGAAATTTTTGTATTTTTAAAAAGTAAAATAATAATCATTTCCAAGCTATAAGCATATCTTTAAATACCCCCAAAATGAAAGAAATTTGGATTACAATTTTTCTCTATTGTAATTTATGCATATGTTATTATAAAATTTTATTGAATTTATCTAGACAAGATGACTGTTTAAAATTCTAACTATTATTTTTTTTAATCGATAGCTTATACCATATATTAGCGCTTTCCAAATAAAATAAGCATTTGGTTACTTTATTTATCTATCATCTATAAAAACGATCAAATAGTTTTAAATTAAAATAAAAGTCTATAGTGGCTAAAAAAATATAAAATTAATCAACTACTAATAGTAATGATATGATGGAGGCTGGGGCCTTTGAGAATGGACTGACAATAATACCCCCACTGTGTGGGATGGCCATGGAGATGTGAAAGGTAAAGTCGTATAAGGGTGAGGGGGGCACTCCCCTAAGAGGGGAGTCCCCTCTCTTACGCATAACCAATCCTCGTGTGCCACGTCAACTCCCCTCTTAAACTCCCCTAACACCCCAATTTGATGGCGGCACTCCCCTATTAGGTGACTTGTTTTTTTATTCAAAAAAAAAAAGAAAAAAGAAACTTTTTTATTGGTCCATGAGTTCCCTCTCTCCTCCCTCTCTCCTTCCTTTCTTCGTTGCCTCCCCACCGATTTAGCCCCCCCGATTTCCCTCCCCTCTTGGTTGGCAGCACATCACCGAGCGGTGACTTTGGTCCCCGAAGGGAGTCACCGAGGGTGCCCCGGACACCCTAAGAGATTAAAGTCAACAAGAGATTAAAGTCGTATAAAACCACGGTAACTATTAGGGGTAACCAAATCTTAACCATAACCAACCAATAATCAAATCATTGCCTCACTTACTTTAACGGAAAACCGTTATAACTAATGGATATAGTTAAGTGTGTCCCATGATCGAACCATGGCCGAACCAAACTATGTATTTCAACTTGTTTATATTCAATTTTGTGTGTTAGTCCCTCGGTCCTTTTATGTGTGACAATTTCAAACCATTCAACAATAGTAGCTTCAAGCCGTTCAACAATGGAAGCTTCAAACATATTCAAAATGACAACTTCGAACAAAAAAAATACTATTCAAAATTACAACATATTCAAATTGTTATGAATGGTTAAGGATCAAAACCAAATCAAACCACCATTTGCACAACCCCTGTTAACTATTTTATCTAATTTACTATTTACTATAGTATTTAATTAATAACATCCAAATGGCATGTAAGGTATGAAATAATACCTCTCTCAAGGGGTAAGATTTTAAGTAGGTCTTTACCCAAAAAAAAAAGATTTTAAGTAGGTCAAATGATGTAAATTTGTTGTGTGAGTTTGTTGTTAAAAAGGTTAATTATTAATAATTTATTAAAATAATAATAAAATGTTAAAATATGTAATGGAAAATGGTTAAACTTATTACATGTAAGTATTTATTTTCACAAAATGGGATATTAGATTTAAATAACTCCAATTTTCATCATTGGTCAACAGTACCTACAATTTTCGATTTGTATCATACCATTTCCAACTTTCAACTTATTGGCCGATAGCATTCAAAAACTAACTTAACACTAACTCAGTTTGCTGACATCATCTGCCACATCACCAAACTAGTGCCACGTCATCTGCCATGTCATCAAAGTCAACTGCCACCTTAGCTGTCACGTCATCAAAAAGCCACCTCCGCTGCCGCATCATCAAAAAATTTCACGTCAGATGACACATCAGCAAAAAAAACTAACTGGGTTCGGGTTCAACTAGTTTAGGAGTGCTACCGGCCAATAAATGAAAATTGTGTAGGACAAATCAAAAGTTAAACATGCTATTAAACAATTGGTGAAATTTGAAATTATTTAAATCCAATATGTGTCACAAAATTCAACCATTTTATCCTTCATAAACACCATCACTCTAAACCAAACAAACACACTCACTCACTCACTCACTTACTCCCTCACTCCCCGGCCTCTAGCATTCATGTAATCACACTCTCTGCAACTACAAAACTAAGTATATGGATTTTGGGGCGTTAAACGGGTTGATGTCTTCAGAAAACAACAAAAGTAATGTCATCTCTTGGGGAGATTCGGACCATAAGACCAAATGGGTCGGATCTGGAGGTGGGTTTTGTAACCAAACATCCTCTGTTTCCGCCATTGCTCAAGATGATATCTCCAAGACAATGCTGTTTCAACATCACAGATCTTCTAATGCCGCTCAGCATATGCTTAGCTTTTCTTTACCAAACTCACAAAGTACCTTCACTTCTTTTTCTTCATTTTCCCTCCCTCTTTTATTTTATTATTATTATTATTATTATTATTATTATTATTATTATTATTATTATTATTATTATTATTATTATTATTATTGTAGTAAGAAATTTGAGATGGGGTTTTGTAATCTTTATCTGGTGATTCTTGAAAAAAAAAAATTATTTTAGAATCATGGGCTTGTGTTTTTATTTATTTATTTTCTATTTTTGTAAAAAGAAAGGGGGGATGGGGGGTGTGTGTGTGGGTGGGGGGTAATTGTGCCTTTATGATTGACTTTAAACAAACCTACCATAAAATACCACTAATAGCAAGCTATTAGTTGGGTATGCGGAGAGTGGGATGAAGAAAAATCTTTCCGCTGTCGTAGAAGATAGACATGCTACTCTCGCTTGCACTCCGGCTCTTAAACATTTGGCGGTCTAGTGGTATTAGTGATTGCGTTCAAATATGGTTAATTAGGTTTTTTTTTTTGGACGGAGGGGATCAACATGTTACCTTGGCCGCCACTAGGCGTATCCGCTCAGGTTCGAATCCGCCGGCCCGTAATGCGTTACCTCCCGGTCGGTCTGGCCTAAGCCTCGTGCAGGAACCCCACTGACCCGGGATCGAACCCGTGACCTGTGGGTAAACCTTCACACCTTTTACCAGCTGAGCTGATAGTCATTGGCAAATCTGGTTAATTGGCAAATCTGGTTAACTGAGCTGGTGGTTTTTTAAAGTAAAAAAAAAAACTGATAATAAAAAAAACATGTTTTTTGACATGTAAAGAATGACACTATGATTGACAGTATAGACCATAAATGTTGCAGACAAGTTGTTGATTTTTATAAAAGTATGAAATTTCCTTTTTCACTATTTTAGAGAATCATTTCTGTTAAATTCAACAGTAAAAATTATTTATTATATTTATTTAAATTAGTTGCAGGTTATGGTGTTGCAGGGCAGTTTACACCATCACAGTGGATGGAGTTAGAACACCAAGCTTTGATCTACAAATACATAACTGCTAATGCAATTGTTCCCTCGAATCTCCTTATCCCCATCAGAAAAGCCCTCGAAACCGCCGCGTTTTCACGAGGAAATTTTAGACAAAATACTTGTAAGAGCATCCGTCAGCGTTTGCATTCTCATTATCCGTCAAAAGTAAACAAAATTTAGAGAAATGTGACTTTTAATTAAATTATAGGACGGATAAAAGGGTTTTCTCGTATTTAAGTAACATTTAGATAAAATGTGACTTTTAGTTAAATTATAGGGATGGAGAAAATTTTTATTTTATTTTTTAGTTTGGTTTTTCAAGATTCTGATACTTGTTTGATTTTGATCAGTTGGATGGGGTGCATTGCACGTGGGGTTCGGAAACGGGTCGGATCCGGAGCCGGGGAGGTGCCGGAGGACGGATGGGAAGAAATGGCGGTGCGCCAAGAACGCGGTTGGTGACCAAAAGTACTGCGAGCGCCACATCAACAGAGGCCGACACCGTTCAAGAAAGCATGTGGAAGCTCAAAACTGCCATTCTCTCCCACCCATCACCACCACCGTTGCGGCCGCCAAGCTAACCACCGGCTCCGCCGCCCTCGGCCACGGCATACTGGGTTCCAAAGGGGCTTCTCAAGATAACAGGTACCCTTTCAAATTTAGATTTTAGTAAATTTGTTATATTTCCTAAAGTTACACATATTTAAGTCATTGTATTTGAAACAAAAGTCAAAACACAAACACAATGGACCTAGATTGAAAGTCAAAAGTAAGCAAAATAGGAATTTGAAGCTAAAAAGATTCCTTACAATAACATTGTAACAAGTTACCAGTACAGCACATGACACATGTAAGTATGTGAGTTAAGGTATTTTTTTTAATTGTAAGAAGGTATGAGCAGATGACACGTGTACACATACGAGTTATGTCTATGTATATGTATATGTATATGTATTTATTTATTTATCTGTGTCGATGTTACAAATGTTGCATTTTACAGAAAGGCAAATATGGAAGCCAATGTAGTTTCGATGTTATCTTCATCACCCATTCCGCTAAGAAAGAGTCAATTTTCGAATCCAGAAGAACAATCAACCAATACCGAATTTGGGCTTGTTTGTTCCGACTCCTTGATAAATCCGGTGCATAAAAGTGATGCAAAATCCGAACATCTCCTCCACCAATTCATGGAAGATTGGCCTCACTCGAGCCAAACCACACTCTCAACCACTAGCGAAAGGCTCGACCTTTCTCCCGTTAGAATGGGGTTAGGGGTGGGTAAACAGGAACACCGGGTGCCGGGTGGGCCCCTAGGCGAAGTGTTGCGACACGGTACAAGCAATAGCCCCATGGGTGTGACCTTGAAGAATGGATAAATGATGTAACAAAGTATGAAGATCCCATTAGGGTGTTTGTTATAAACAAAAAGCTAATAGTAAAAATGTTTGTAGTTTCATAGTTTTGTGTAAGTTTATGAGATTTTATTGTTTTTGGTTGAAAAATGTTCCATGTGAGAATGAGGTAAGCATGAATTAGGCTAGTGGGTATGGTTGATGGACCATCCTTGAGGATGATCCGCCACGTATGCGCCACGTCATCATCCTCCCAAGATTGGTCCATCCTCCAACACTAGAGGGCATGGTTAAGTTGGTCCTAGTCATCATCCTCCACCACTTTTATGTTTTTTTTTTAATCTTCCACTTTTTTTAACATTTAACAAATAAAGTAACAAAATATTTTCATTAATATTAAAAAACATTACATAAACTTAAAAAAAAAAGCAAAAAAAACATGTGCAAACATCGACGTGCGGTTCTTTCAGACATCCTAATATACTCGTCTAATGCATCGGGTGCGTAACCGTACGCAAGTTGGCGAATGGCCGACGTGCATTTTTGTAAATTACTGAAACCCCTTAGCCCCCTAGCGTCGTTCCACAATGTAAAAAACGGATCAGACTGGGCCATGTCGCCTGCAATACGTAAAAACAGTGGACGACTCATGCGGAACCGACGTCGGAAAATCTCGGCTGGGTACACAGGTTCGTCGGCAAAATAATCGGCTAGTAGTTTAGCGTGGCCGGCTATAAATTTAAAACGAAACATAAATGAAATTAATTATAAAATACATTTTCAAATCTATATAAAACATAAGGAAAAAAAAAGTAAAATACCTTCTTGGTCTCGGTTATATTTTGCTCGTCTAGTTACCCGTTGGGACGACCCTTGATCAGCCGCCATGAAGACTTGAGTCGCGTTCATAATCATGTTGTGCATAATATCATCCTCTTCCGAAGATGATGAATACCACGCAGACGAACCCGATGAAGACATAGAAGAAATTGAAGAAATGGAAGACATGGGTGAATCCATGATAATTTTTGAGCGAGAAATGGGGTGGTACTGTGTAAAAAACGGTATAAAATATGATGAGTTTTTATAAAAAGGGAAGAGTGATTTATAAAATGTGAGAGAGATGGGGTGGTAGTGGGTGAAAAGTTGTGAAAAAAATGGTTAAAGATGTGAGTATTTATAAAAATGGAAGTGAATTGGGGTATATTTTAAATTATAACCGTTTGAATATTTAATGTTAATTAGAAAATTAATTTTTTTTTTTATTTTGAACGGTCACAAACGATCCGGGGCCCACCACTTAGCTTCGTCGCAAACGGCTAGAACCCGACGTTCAAGACGGGAGGGGGGGGGGGGGGAGGGCGGCACGGTGTTGGGACCGTCGCCGACCCAGAACGATCCGGGGATGAACCCCATGCCGACTAGCCTTATGAATGCAATATTTGGTTGGTGGGAAGCATGTTTGTTGTTAGGTTGTTATGACTTTGGGTTCACCTAGTCTATGTTAAAGGACAATTATTTTTACTGATTTGATGTCTTCTTTATCATCATATTATTATATTTTTATCATAAGCGAAATTGTAACTTTAACTTGACTAACTAGTGTAACGACACTGATGTGCGTGTGGTGTGTTATATTTTAATATATATTTTAAGCCCTTTTTACACGTTAGTCAAGTTTTAAATTTATAAAACAAGATATTTTACTAACACCAAATACACATATGGGCAAGTGCACCCATCGTGAGCGTAGTATAGTGTTGGCAAGATACCGAGTTCGTCCAAGGACACAAGAGCTTTTAGTACCGATTTATCCTTAACGTCTAATCAAATCAAAAGTTAGAAAAAATGTTTTTAGATAAGAAAAATAAAAATAACTAAAATGCTGAAAAATAAAATAAAATTAAAAACAGATAGACAAGATGAATCACTTGGCTCCGACTCGTGTTTAGTGTAACCTTTGATTATTTCCGCACTTTTGCACTTATTAAGAGATTATCTTAGTTATTGTAGTAGGCCCCTCTTTTGAAGGTGACGTTACCCTCAACCCAGTAGTTTGAATCAGCAAGGATACAATCCTAAAGGGTCGGATTATTGAAAGATAATTAATTAAGTTATTAATGCATATTATGGTAGACCCCTCTTTTGAAGGTGACGTTACCCTCGGCTAAGTAGTCTGAGTCAGCAGGGATACAGTCCTAAGTAGTCGGGTTAAAGTATTAATAGTAGCTTACATATGAGGGGATCAAAGAGTTTGGACCCCCGCCATCCAATACCGGTGGGTATTGAAGGAGGTCCTACTAAATTTGACCCAGGTCCTTGCAGGATCTATACACTGAACAAGGCAAGACTCTTACCAAACCGTTCCCTTAACCCCCGACCAGGTAGCCAACATATCTCCATATAGACCGTGGAGATATGAATGGTGAAAATCTTTTATTTTATATAGACAGTAAAATAATGCCAAGACACCATGGACAAACGATAAGGAAGAATCACCTTCAACATAAGAAACTAGTTATTAAAGTCATTAATACATAACCAAGTAAAAAGTGCGAAAAGATTAAAAATAAAAAGCATTACACTAGACACTTGTATTCACCAAGTGATGTAAGAGACTTAGGCAAACATGGCCTTTGATTGTCAAGAACTCTTACGATCAATCTTGGATCCCGAGACGACTCACACACTCTATGATGGACAATGGATGATGGTGTTATGATGGTGGTGGGTGGTGGGTGAAATGTGAGAGAGGTGGTGTGCCAATGGATGGTTTGCAAATGAGCCAAGCACCCCTATTTATAGCCTGAACAGCAGCTCGGGCACGCCCCCGTGTCCGCTGGGCACGACCCCGTGTGCAGAAGTGTATCTGTACTATCAAGATTTCCCCAGATTCTGCGAATCTTAGAGTTGACCACGACCCCGTGTCCGCTGAGCACGACCCCGTGGTGGCTGATAGAAGCTTCTACAGCTTTGTCTTTTCTGCTGACACTTGGGCACGCCCCCGTGCTCATTGAGCACGGGTCGTGTTCAGCCTTCCGGTCTCTTGTTTTGCTTGGGAAGATCCTGTCGGGGAAGTCGGGCATGCCATGTTTGTTCCTTTTCTTGTATTTATGTTAGATTTAGCTGTCTTTTTGCTTCTTTTGTTCATTTGAGCTCATTTAATCCTGAAAATACAAAAGGAAGACAAAAACACACTTTTTCCAACATTAGTACTAAAAAGGGTTAGTTTTATGCCACAATTGATGTAATTTATATGTTGCATTTTGTGCACATCAAATACCCCTACACTTGAATCTTTGCTTGTCCTCAAGCAAAACTCTTTATAATGTGGCTTTATACTCTCAAATGGAATGGGTAGAATAGAAGGTTTTTGGACTTGTCGTACAGTGTCGGGATTTCCAAGATTCTTTATTAAGTTTTATTTTTATTTATTTACAATCCTATTCGTCATGATTTATTTAAAACGTTACATAAGATAAATTACTTATTAGGGTATAACATGCCTTTTTAAAATTCCACTTATATACAAGTTCACATACCTCACGGGGGATCACTCAACACTCGGCCGAAGATGTATTTTAGTGGATCACTCGAGAGCGGCATGGAACTTACTCCTACCATAAGCTTGCCAAGCAATCAATCCTCCTCCTTTTTAACTATACACCTTTGTAAATATCAAGAGGACTTTTGGGGTGAAGGGTTAGGCTTGGGTTAAAGGTAGGTGGTTGGGTTAGTGGTTAGTAAAAGGGCGAAAGACGTAAAAAGCATCGGTTTTCGTAAAACTTTTTATTTTTGATTTTTTTTTATTTTGATGAAGCTATTATTCAAACAAAGTTATTTTTGCTAAACTTGTTTGTTTATTTCTCTTTTGCTCCATCATCATCATTTTTTTTTTTGAAAGTCATAAGAAAAACCGAGCTTGTTACTAAAAGAAAGGATTTAAAAATAAAAAGGTTTTGGTGGGTGAAAGGGTGTTTGTTTTGGGTTATGAAATGAAAGGTTTAGGCTCAAAGGGGGTTAACTAGGGGGATTTTGGGTAGGTGGTAAAAAAAAAGAAAAATAATGGTGTAGAAATAAAAAGGGTTAGTCCTAATGTCTCCGTCATTTAGTTACTCGGGTTTAAGTTGGTAAGGACCGGGAATGTATCGTCGTGGCAAGTTCTAGAGTCGTAAGAACCAAGCGGCTATTCACACAAGAAACGAAAAATGAGCATTTAGTTTAAAGATATATATTTGTATGCTCAATAAAGGCTCAAAACTCACTTTTTGTGGGAATGAGTTTTTATGTGATCAAGTATATATAATCAAATTTTAATTAAGCTTGTCATGCCGTTTCATAATTTTCTTATGTTGGTTCTTTTTTATCACGACGCTATCGGTTGTAAATTTGTAAAAATATAACCTTTTTAGAACTTGAAATTCCCAAATTAAACCTAGACAAGTAAAAAAAATGAAAAATTTTTGAAAAAAATTTGGGGTGATTAGCGGTTCCAATAGAGTTTTGTGTAAGGCTTGTATTTAGGACTTGCAAGATTCAAAGTTTTAGCATCCCCCCCACACTTAAATTACACATTGTCCTCAATGTGTCCCAAAAAATAAGTTTTTAGGTTGATTGAATGTGTAAAAAGGTGTGAAAAAGCAAAATTTTATGTTACTGGGCGTCTGGACACTGCCCCGTGTCGGATGGACACGACCCCGTTGTCAGAATGCCAGTAACAATTACTTACAGAAGGTGGGCACGGGGGCGTGTTGGCTGAACACGACCCCGTGTCTGGCAAAGGTCTGCAGAATTAAACAAACAGCAGGTCTGGGGATGTGGGCACGGGGGCGTGTTGGCTGGACACGGCCCCGTGTGGACAATCTGCAAGGGTGAAAAACAGGTTTCTGGCTTCGTTTTTCCTGCTCCGGCTTTAGTAGTACTAATGGTTAGTACTCTAAGCCTCGTATGTACCTGTTTTATCAATAAACACTACTCCAAACCATAACAAGCATCCTAAATTACCATCGTTCAACATCCACATCACAAAGTAAAAAAAAAACAAATGCAGAAAATAAAAAGAGTTAAAGGAAAGTAAATTGTTCAACACACGGCACGCAGGCCGGAAATTGTTCAAAAGAAAAGAGGGTTAACCTGCGAGATCACCAACCATCTGCTCCTACCTCTACTCCTCCCGCCTAGTCCATGTCCTCGTCCTCATCGTCATCACCTCCTCCTCCTCCGTGCCCCGCCATGTACTCCCGGATATTCCCAATGTCATCCTGAATGTCGGATATGTTTCTCTCAATTGCTCCGACCCGGGTGTACGTGTTGCTGGCTAGGTTGTAGGTGTTCCTTGTGCACATGAGGTTTTCCTGCATTAAATCATGTAAACTTTGAAAATTAGGAAAACCGCCTCCTTGTGAGGAGGATTGGCCTGGATCACCGTGGGGATGGTATTGGTGTTGAGGAGGATGTTGGAACTGTGGAGCGTGAAGGACAAGTGCTTCTTGCGGGTTCCATGCATGCCCTTGGACTCGTTGGAAGCTAACCGACCCGTCTTCGGCTTCATAAATCAGGTTCATGGAGCGGCAGATGTGTATGTCCACTCTTCCCGACCATGGGCTCTTTTGGAAGGACCTAGGCATGTTCACGAAGTGCTTGAAAAGACGGTATATCCACCCCCCGAAGAAGATAGGGGTTGGTGGAGAAGTAAGCCGGTTCCAATGCATGTTGCGGAGCAGGAGGTATGGAACATCGAGGTTTCTGCGGTTGTGAATGCAATGAAGGACCAACAGATCTCTCAACCCAACAACGCCACTGCTATCATGCCTTTGACTAAGAGAGTAGGTGAGGACCCGGTGAATGTAACGGTAAAGAAGGTCCCTCAACCTAGTGCTCTTAGTGCTGCTTGGGTTGTAGTGCCCATCTCCTATTTGGGCCCAAGCGGCTTGGCGTTCGTTTTCAGACAGTTCACGTAACCCTCCGGTGTTTTCTTCATTACCCGCATCTTCCTCCGCATACAACCCAACTATCGACCCAAACTGTGCCATTGAAATCGAGTACTTAGTCCCCCCACATCGGAACTCTACCCCATCATTGTCAAATGGGTCACACCTTGAATTGAACACGAATGTGCTATAGAATTCCAGATTGTACTCGTGGACCGAGCGAAGTCGAGTGGTTAAGGCGACTCTTAGTGGGCCGGTAACGAGGTTGTTAAACCGGTCAAGTTGGTTCACCAATGTTAAAAGATCCATGCACACTTGTCTTGGGTATTCTTCCGGTCTGGTTCGAAGCACATCGTATCTTGCTTTAGCGTCCTGCTCAATTGCATTGAACCTTGTGAATTTCTTTGACATTTGAAAGAATACACCAAAAGTTAGCATGAAATAGTGAAAATTTCAGAGAAAACTGAAAACAGTTAGCTGGACACGGCCCCGTGTTCAGCGGACACGACCCCGTGTCCAGGCGTTTGTTACTCAAAAACTTCATTTTTCGACCCGGTCCCGAAAACTTGAAAATTTTTGGTCCAGTAGGTGCGGTTTCCCCCGAAAATGAAACCCCAAGTGCCGTTTTTCCTAAAACAAACCGTTTACCCCTTCTATTTTATCTTTTTCGGTTCAAAAACAAGGGTTTTGGGTTTTTGTGAGAAATCGGGCAAATTTATGAACAATACAAGTGGATTTACTTCCTATAACACTAATCTAAACTAATGCTAACAGATTTATGCAAAAATTTGAGGTTCGATCCGGATGAAGTTCAAGAACCGTAGATTTTTTCCCCAAATTTTTGATGTTTTAACTACATACAAATGCCTAATCTAACTACTAATGATGATAGAATCATACCTTGATGTTGTTAGAAGTAGAGGAGACGTCTGAATTCTGCGGAAAAATCGCCTGAACCAGAGCGTTTTTGGGGAAACGGGGCGTGTGGAAATGAAGAAACTGTTTTGAAGGAGGGTTTTATCCCGACAGTTGCGCGGACACGGCCTCGTGCCGAGCAAAGTTGATTTTTTTTAGTGCTCTTGTGAGTGCCCTTATTTCCCAAAAACTTGGTTAGAAGACTTACCGATTTAGAAGTCGACCCGTTTGTTCGTAACTTACCAGGTATGATGTTGATGCTTTTATTCTTCAACCGTTTGAAGCGAGATGTCTTCCTCTTCATCCGCAATGAATCCTTGATAGAGCTTCAGCCGTTGGCCATTGACTTTGAATGGAATTCCATTCCGAGATTTAATTTCTACTGCACCGTGTGGGAAAATATGGGTGATGGAAAAAGGTCCTGACCACCTAGACTTTAATTTACCCGGAAACAATCGAAGTCGTGAATTAAACAATAGAACTTGATCTCCTACTCGAAATTCATTAGGATTAATGTGTTTTTCGTGCAAGTTTTTCATTCTTTCCTTATAAATTTCGGAGTTTGAGTATGCATAATTCCTTAATTCGTCTAATTCATTTAATTGACAAAATCGATTTTTACCGGCAAATTCTAAATCTAAGTTTACATTTTTAATTGCCCAGTAGGCCTTGTGAGCAATTTCTACTGGCAAATGACAACTTTTTCCATAGACGAGCTTATATGGGGTTGTACCTATTGTTGTTTTATAAGCAGTTCGAAAAGCCCATAAAGCATCATCTAATTTATCGGCCCATTCCTTTTTATTTAACCCTACGGTTTTTTCAAGTATTCGTTTTAAACCTCTATTAGTCACTTCGGCTTGTCCGTTTGTTTGAGGGTGATATGCTGTTGAGATCCTGTGACAGACCCCATATCTTGTTAAGATTTTTTCAAGTTGATGGTTACAAAAATGGGTACCTCTATCACTTATTAATGCTTTAGGTGTACCAAAACGAGAGAATAATTTTTTAGAAATCTTACCACGACTCTTCCATCATTTGTTGGAAGTGCCTCGGCCTCGGCCTCGGCCCATTTAGACAAGTAATCTACTGCCACAAGTATATATTTGTTTCCTTTTGACGGTGGGAAAGGTCCCATAAAGTCGAGTCCCCACACATCAAAAATTTCACAAACAAGAATGCCATTTTGTGGCATTTCATTTTTGGAAGAAATATTACCTGTTCTTTGGCAAGCGTCACATGTCTTGACAAGACTTTGGGCGTCTTTGTAAATGGTTGGCCAGTAAAATCCTGAATCAAATACCTTTCGTGCGGTACTAGCGGCACCATGATGTCCTCCGTATGGACCTTCATGACAATGGTGGAGAATTCTTCGTGCTTCGCGACCATGTACGCATCGTCGGATGAGTTGGTCGGCACACATTTTGAAAAGATAAGGATCATCCCAAAAATAGTGTTTCACATCGGCAAAGAATTTCTTTCTTTGATGATGTGGCCAACCCTTTGTGACTATACCGCTAGCAAGGTAGTTAGCATAGTCGGCGTACCATGGTTCTTCTCTGTATTCCACCATTTCTAGGGACTCCGTTGGAAATTTTTCGTTGATTTGCTCGTCCCTGGTTGCCTCTAAAGCTGGGTCTTCTAAGTGAGAAAGATGATCTGCTGCGGTGTTTTCAGCTCCTCTTTTGTCTTTGATTTCAATATCAAATTCTTGGAGGAGTAAAATCCACCGAATCAAACGTGGTTTTGCGTCCTGCTTTTTGAAGAGATATCGAATGGCTGCATAATCTGTATAGACTATTGTTTTAGAAAGAACAAGATAAGAACGAAATTTATCAAATGCAAATACCACAGCTAGTAACTCTTTTTCAGTTGTTGTGTAATTTTCTTGTGCATCGTTAAGTGTTTTACTAGCATAATAAATTGGGTGAAAATGCTTTTCTTTTCTTTGTCCCAAGACAGCTCCAACCGCAAAGTCACTTGCATCACACATGATTTCGAAAGGAAATTTCCAATCAGGCGCTATCATGATAGTGCATTGACTAGCATTTCCTTTAGGGTTAGAAATGCTTGATTGCAATCCTTGTCAAAGATGAAAGGGGCATCTTTTTCAAGTAATTTTGTTAGAGGCCTTGAAATTTTAGAAAAGTCTTTGATAAACTGCCTATAAAATCCGGCATGCCCTAGGAAACTTCTGATAGCTCTAACGGAGGATGGGGGTGGTAATCGAGAAATAGTGTCTATTTTGGCTCGATCAACCTCCATTCCTTCGCTTGAGATTTTATGATCGAGTACTATTCCCTCCATTACCATGAAATGACATTTTTCCCAGTTAAGGGCGAGGTTAGTTTCCTCACATCGGGATAGCATTCGTTCAAGGTTATCGAGGCATTGGTCGTATGAATCCCCAAAGATAGAAAAGTCGTCCATGAAGACTTCCATTGTCTTTTCTATCATGTCATGGAAGATGGCCACCATGCAACATTGGAATGTTGCGGGGGCATTACATAGACCGAATGGCATGCGTCGATAAGCAAAAGTTCCATAGGGACATGTGAAAGTTGTCTTTTCTTGGTCTTCGGGTGCTATCGGGATTTGAAAGTAACCTGAAAAACCATGCAAGAAACAATAAAATTTATGACCGGATAATCTTTCTAACATTTGATCAATTAAGGGCAAAGGAAAGTGACATTTCCTTGTTGCTTCATTTAATCGTCTATAATCTATATATACCCTCCATCCTGTGACGGTTCTCGTTGGTATTAATTCATTCTTTTCGTTAGTTATTACCGTCATACCTCCTTTCTTTGGAACTACTTGGACGGGACTTACCCAAGGACTATCGGAGATAGGATAAATAAGTCCGGCGTCAAGTAATTTGATGACTTCGTTTTTAACCACTTCTTGAACATTTGGATTTACTCGATGTTGTGGCTGTATTACCGATTTGTAGTCATCATTCATTAAAATTTTGTGCGTGCACATGGAAGGACTTATTCCTTTAATGTCTACAAGCTTCCAAGCGATCGCATTTTTGTGTTTTTTCAAAAGGTTAATTAATTTCTCTTTTTCTAAACTACCTAATTTAGACGAAATAATTACAGGTGATTTACCATCTTTGTCTAGAAAAGCATATTCCAAACCTTTTGGAAGTTCTTTGAGCTCAAGAGGTGGGTCTTTAGGAGAGTCCTTATTGGGTTGCTCATTTTGATCAAGAACTTTAAAAGTTTGTTCTATGGCGACCTCTTCTTCAACAAAGTGGTCAATCTTTTCACTTGTATCGGGTGGCTCATCTTCATCTTCAATTAGGGGGTCATTATTGCCGAATGGATATTTCATTGATCGCTCAAGATCGACATTCTTATTAAATGCCCCTAATTGAATATGTAGATTGTTGTACTTCCGGTTTTTCAAAGCTTCATGGGTATTTACAAAGGGTCGTCCCAACACTAGAGGAGCGTCATCGAGGATGACAAAGTCGGTTGGGATTACCATTTGATTAGTTTGAACCAAGACATCCTCAACTATGCCGATTGATTTTATTACTTTCCGATTGGATAGAAAAATGGGTATTTGAAGTGGAGAAAAATCACTAATACTTAATTTTTCGAAAATGTAGTTGGGCATTATGTTAACACAAAGATCTTTATCAATTGTGACATTACTAATAAATGAATTTTGAAAAAAACATGGAACCGGTGTAATGTTGATTTCAAATGGGTCTTCTTTTATTAGCGATGTTTGATCATTAGTTAACTTAATACTTACCGTTTCGTCAATTTTAGTGTTAGTGTTTAACTCTTTTAAAAACTTAGCATGAGTGGGTACTAAACAATGATTTTCAAAAGAAGGTGACAAGAGATTAATTTCTTCAAAATTAGACTCTTCTTGAATTTTAACATTGACGGACTCACCTTTATCGTTGTTTAACTCATGTGTCGGTTTTTCACTTATTTGTTCTTTCATTTTTACCTCTTCAACTATTTCTTCTTTATTACAAGTTAATTCTTCTCTTGCGCGGGACTCCTCTTCACTTGCGCGAGATTCTTTTATGTAGCGTTCAATAGTTTTAAGGTGTTCTGATATCCTATCGGTCACTTCGGTGATAGAGTAAGGATCGGGATTTTCAAAGCTTGAATCCTGTTGTTCGATCCTTTGTTCCTCATAATACTCATAGGAAGTAGATGGTTCACACCATTGTTCTTCATTGTAAGTATATGATGGATAAGGGTCATAATTTTGTTCTTCATAATACTCATATGAGGTGGGTTGTTCACGCCATGGTTCCTCATAATAAGTATACGAAGGTGGTGGCTCATATATTGGTTCCTCAAAGTATGAGTATGAAGGCTCATACATTGGTTCATCAAAATATGAGTATGAGGGAGGAGGTTCATACCTTTGGTCTTCATAGGGTGTGTATGAAGTTGATGGCTCGTACCTGGTCTCCTCATAGTAGGTGTATGAAGTGGATGGTTGAAATAAGTTACAATATTGAACCGAGTGAGTGTTACCGCAATTGGTGCAATAATTTTCCCTATAATCATCCTCCTCATAGGTGTAGCTGTAGCCTCCTGAGTATTGATCCATAAGAATCACTCAGCAGACCATAATAGAGTCTCGAGACTAGAAAACAAAAATAAAGACGGAAACAGAGGCTGGACACGGCCCCGTGTTCAGTGGACACGGCCCCGTGTTCAGGATCTGTATTTGGGCGTTTGAATTAAAGTTACTGGTTTCGTTGAGCACGGGGGCGTGTTCAGTGAGCACGGCCCCGTGTTCAGGCTCTGTATCTGGGTGTTTTATGAAAAATATGCAGCACGGCCCGTGTTCAATGAGCACGGCCCGTGTTCAGGTTACTGTAAATGCAAAACTAAACTAAAATGCAGAAAAATGTGCGCGCGTTTTGAAAAGGTTTTGAAAAAAACTGATTAGGCCGCCGATTTTAAGCTTTCTTAAAATCCTTGTGTCCCCGGCAGCGGCGCCAAAAACTTGATGTGCGTGTGGTGTGTTATATGTTTTAATATATATTTTAAGCCCTTTTTACACATTGGTCAAGTTTTAAATTTATAAAACACGATATTTTACTAACACCAAACACACATATGGGCAAGTGCACCCATCGTGAGCGTAGTATAGTGTTGGCAAGATACCGAGGTCGTCCAAGGAAACAAGAGCTTTTAGTACCGGTTTATCCTCAACGTCTAATCAAATCAAAAGTTAGAAAAAAATGTTTTTAGATAAGAAAAATAAAACTAACTAAAATGCTGAAAAATAAAATAAAAATAAAAACAGATAGACAAGATGAATCACTTGGCTCCGACTCGTGTTTAGTGTAACCTTTGATTATTTCCGCACTTTTGCACTTATTAAGAGATTATCTTAGTTATTGTAGTAGGCCCCTCTTTTGAAGGTGACGTTACCCTCAACCTAGTAGTTTGAGTCAGCAATGATACAATCCTAAAGGGTCGGATCATTGAAAGATAATTAATTAAGTTATTAATGCATATTATGGTAGACCCCTCTTTTGAAGGTGACGTTACCCTCGGCTAAGTAGTCTGAGTCAGCAGGGATACAGTTCTAAGTAGCCGGGTTAAAATATTAATAGTAGCTTACATATGAGGGGATCAAAGAGTTTGGACCCCCGCCATCCAATACCGGTGGGTATTGAAGGAGGTCCTACTAAATTTGACCCAGGTCCTTACAGGATCTATACACTGAACAAGGCAAGACTCTTACCAAACCGTTCCCTTAACCCCCGACCAGGTAGCCAACATATCTCCATATAGACCGTGGAGATATGAATGGTGAAAATCTTTTCGTTTATATAGACAGTAAAATAATGCCAAGACACCACGGACAAACGATAAGGAAGAATCACCTTCAACATAAGAAACTAGTTATTAAAGTCATTAATACATAACCAAGTAAAAAGTGCGAAAAGATTAAAAAAAAGTATTACACTAGACACTTGTCTTCACCAAGTGATGTAAGAGACTTAGGCAAACATGACCTTTGATTGTCAAGAAATCTTACGATCAATCTTGGATCCCAAGACGACTTATACACTCTATGATGGACAATGGATGATGGTGGTGGATGATGGTGTTGTGATGGTGGTGGGTGGTGGGTGAAGTGTGAGAGAGGTGGTGTGCCAAGGGATGGTTTGCAAATGAGCCAAGCACCCCTATTTATAGCCTGAACAGCAGCTCGAGCACGGCCCCGTGTCCATTGGGCACGACCCCGTGTCCATCCTTCTTCTCTGTCTTCATTAATTGCAGTTTGTCTGCATTAGTTGACCACACCCCCGTGTCCGCTGGGCACGACCCCGTGTGCAGAAGCGTATCTGTACTATCAAGATTTCCCCAGATTCTGCGAATCTTAGAGTTGACCACGGCCCCGTGTCCGCTGAGCACGACCCCTTGGTGGCTGATAGAAGCTTCTACAGCTTTGTCTTTTCTGCTGACACTTGGGCACGCCCCCGTGCTCATTGAGCACGGCGCGTGTTCAGCCTTCTGGTCTCTTGTTTTGCTTAGGAAGATGCTGTCGGGGAGGTCGGGCATGCCACGTTTGTTCCTTTTCTTGTATTTATGTTAGATTTAGCTGCCTTTTTGCTTCTTTTGTTCATTTGAGCTCATTTAATCCTGAAAATACAAAAGGAAGACAAAAACACACTTTTTCCAACATTAGTACTAAAAAAGGGTTAGTTTTATGCCACAATTGATGTAATTTATATGTTGCATTTTGTGCACATCAACACATAAGAATAATGTTGGAAAAATAGAGAAAATGTAAATAGTAGAGTTGTGAGTAACTATTAAATATATTTTTCACTAACTTAGACTCCAAACGTAATTATTATAAATAGAATTATTATATACCGGAATGGGTTTGCTTTCTCTTTGTTAAAACAACGGTAAAATAAATGAGATATCAATGCTGATAGTTATTTGTTTAAAATGTAAGAAAACGGATGGGAGCATGTTCTACATTGGAAAACATAGAACCTTGTAGTAATACATAAGTAGGACGCTTTCGTAAATATTGTTACCTTAGTCGTAGGAAATAAGTGTGACACTATAGGGTGCTACACACCCTTGCGCGTTTTGTGATCATGGGTGATGGTCCCAACATGACGCTTTGATTACACATTTTGCACTTCACATCACCGTGAACCGCCTTTAGGTTGTTATGGATGGCGGGCACATGTTACCATTGACAAGCGCAGATTCCTATTGATGAGCTCGGTTGCTACTAACTTACTCGATGGTTTTGGACTGCTACCAAACATTAGAATGATGTCATGCATTGCTACCGCTTGTGCAACCAAAAGTTCCTGTTGATGGCACACATTCTACTAAACACTATGGAGTTCCTGCTAATGGGCAACACTATGAGTTGTTGCAGCTTGGTTTCTCACAGTCACCACTTACGGATAATAGTGGAAACAAGAAAGTCCAGTAGTTTCAACTAATCGTTACAATTATGTTGTCATTAAATGCGTTTAACACAATGTAACTCCTATGTATAATTATGTTATATGTTTGAGATGTTTCGTTTTGAGTATAAAACTAAGGTGCTACCTTGGTTAAAGAGACTTTGTATTCTCTCATCGATACACACCAATGCAAGAAAATGAAGAACACAAAATTTTATGTGGTTCGGTCAAGGTAACCTATGTCCATGAGCTGCAAATATGTATGACGTTTAGTAGGTGCTCAAATAAACGACGACCCTTAAAACAAAGTTCGGTTAAGGTAACCTATGTCCATGAGCTGCAAATATGCAAAGTTGGGTATAAGACTAGATTAGGGTTAATAACCTAGTCAATAAGAAACATAATAATGGGCCCCTAGTTAAAAATTAGAACCATCCCAAACTGATCTCTTCTTTGCCACCTACTTTAAACCCAAAAACCCAAAGCCTTCACACACTAAACCCAACAATTTCCCATTTGAAGGCTTTGCACAGTCCACAAAGTCCATCCGAGTAAACCCATCGCCAGTTTGTTCAGTAGTCTTCACATTCAAGTCTTCCAAGCCTCAATTCCCAAAAATAAGCTACGATTTCAGTCACATCCCCCTAGTTACAACTACCCCTCTCATCAAGTACAAGAAAGGCTAGTTGAACTCCCCCGAGCTCCAACCCGACAATCATGTTAGACCTAGTCATAGCAAACGCCGTTACTTACCCATCCTCTGCCTCAACTGGCTTGTACACTCCATCAGATCCAAAGATACACCAAGGACCATTAACACTTTCCAAATTCAACAAGTGTTTCACATGAGATATTTTATCAGTCGAAATACCGGTCATCAAAACTCAACAAAGTTTACTTACTGTGCCCGGAACACGTATCGTGCTCCTACTATCACCAAACCCCTGACCTAGCTTTGACCACTAATCACGTTCATCTTGAATCACCTTGGCACTAGGCTTCATCCTTGACATACAAAACCTCTTTTGCCCCTTTGACTCATTGAACCCAACTTTGTTTTAAGGGTAGTTTATACTTTCTTGAGCAGATTCTTCCATCATGTACAATGCTCCTTTCTTGTTTCCAGGAGCAATTACTATGTTACCATTAATTACCTTCCATTCACCATCACACGAATAGTTCAAAAGACAGTCCGGGTTTTCAAAATATGCAACGAAGATAAAAATTCAAAACAATATTAAGTAACATAATTCTCAAAACATACATATGATCGTTTTGTTTCGTTTTGTTTTGTTTTTACAATTAAAGTAAAATACGTTATTGCTTAGGGTGAATTTGAATTAAACTGAATTCAATTCGGATTCGAATACGAGTTTCAAATATGAATTGATCGATATTTGAATTGGGCATACAATTCTAATACGAATAAATTAAATCTAATCGTTTCCAAATCAAATATGAATTCGGGTAAAATATATAAAACAATCAAAAATTTTGATTAGTTTAAAATTTCGTTATTCAATTTGTTGAACACCCTGTAGATACGTCTATGACTCATAAAGATATTCATTAAAATAAGCATGAGTCAATTTGGTTATGGGTAAAAATCAAACCTATAATCAATATTATGCTTTTAGATTTTCCAAAGTGATAGGTTTTGTTATAAACAATTTGTATTTTTCTTTAATTTATTTATAGGGAGGTAGATTCAATTAATCACCAATCATGAGTCTGAGTTAGTTAAGTCTATTTCTATTAATAAATTTTAATAAGTTTGGTCAAAATAAAAAAAACAACAATCATGTTAGTTTATAAAAGAGATGGAGGAGAAGATATATATAATTTGTAAATTTATATAATAAAACTTTTTAATATATAATATACTATTTATAAAAATAAAAGAAATAAATGTCGAGTGTTAGGGTACTTGAGGCACCATCGGGACCACAATCAGTTCAGTTTGTTCGGGTTTGCGGCAACACCGCTACATTCGGCTCAGGTGGTGGTATCGACTTGTGGGATTGGGTTGTGTATGCTGATTGTGGATGTTGGGGAAACCGATTGTAAATGTGGGATAGCGATGAGTGGTTGTACTTCATTGATTGGTGTCATTTGGGTACTTCTTCATGGGTGTCTCTACCAATTTGGATATTTTTCCATATATTTGGTTAAGAAAGAGATGGTTGCAGGTGCCATTTGAGTACTTTGGGTTGTATCTCTAGTACCCGTTAGGGCTGTCCAAAAAAATCGCGGCTCGGAGCTCGCTCTGATTTAGTTCGGGAAAAGCTCACTTGATATGGTTCGGTTTTAAATTGAGTCGGGCCAGCTCGACTCGGTTAAAAAATGAGTCTAGCTCGGCTCGGCCTGTAATATATTTTAATATTATAAACATTATAATATACTACAAAAACTTATTATTATTTACATGTATTTAGGAGTGTAATTTAATATGTATGACATATTTAAAGGTTGATTACCATGCTAATGAGCTAATATTGTATTTCGTTGAGATTTAAAATCTATTTTGTGTTGCTGAACTTGATTTTGGTTTGTAATGTGTTAAGTTGAACTTATTTTGAATATATTATTTTGAACTATTGAATAATATTTTAGAGTACTGAATTTTAAGAGCTATGTTTAATTTTTCTTTTTAAAATCAAGACAAACCAAGCCGAGCCGAGCCCGCTTGATTTAAAATCAAACCGAACCCGAGCTTAAGTTTTCAGCTCGATTTTAAATCCAAGCCAAGCCAAGCCAACTCGGTTTATAATCAAGCCGAGCCGAGCTTGCCGTGACTCGCTCGGCTCATTAGCAGCCCTACGTAGACAATTCAATTGATATTGGTTTTGTATACACATATTTATTAACGAGTTAAATGCCATTTTAGTCCCTGTGGTTTGGCCATTTTGTCAGTTTACTCTAAAGGTTTGAAACGTTGTCATTTTAGTCCAAATAGTTTCAAGCGTTGCTATTTTACTCCACTGGGTTAACTCCGTCCATTTTTATGTTAGCTAGAAAGGTAATTCGATCATTTTATATGGTCGATTGCCCTTCTAGTTAACAGAATTACATATAAAATGACCGAAATGCCCTTATAGTTAACAGAATAATGGAATGGAGTTAACTCAATGGACTAAAATGGCAACGTTTGAAACTATTTGGACTAAAATGGCAACGTTTCAAACCTTTGGGTTAAACTGGCAAAATGACCCAAACCATAGGGACTAAAATGGCATTTAACTCTTTATTAACGGACAATAAATTTGATTAGAGTAAACGGAAATTTTAGAGTAAACTGAAATTTGATTCGAGCATATCTTAGAGCCAATTGGCACTGTTAGCCCCTCTAAGGAAATAATTGCAATTTACGCCCCCCCCAACGTTGTTGTTATGTCGCATAATTACCCACTGCCATCAAATAAGTTAAAAGATCTGTTAACTGGGGATGTGAAATGACTATCTTACCCTTTCATATTACCTCATATGGTTTGTTCTACTCTGTAATATTACCCCCTGGTGTAAAATGACTAAATTGTCCTTTCTTATTACCCCAAGTGGTTTGTTGTACTCTGCAATATTACCCCCCGGTGTTAAATAGTTCTTGCAAACCTTACCCCTACAGAAAAAAAACCTTTCCCGCCTAAACCACCATCAGCTGCCATCACCCACCTCCACCACCCACCTCCACCTCCATCGCCGCTACCCACCTCCACCTCATCTCCTCCACCACCCACCTCGGCGATTTAACTCCAAGTGAAATAAATGACTCGTTTATGGAGGTGAAAATCTGCTCTGTTGTCGTAAATACTGACCGCTAACTTTTGCAAGAACAATTCTTTGTAACCTTTTCAGCCCACATGTTATGGAGCTTGATAATTGCAGTTTGTTGATATCCGTCTTCTTGGATCTTCCTCGCTTGCAGAATGACAGACTAGTACATTGCCGCAAGTAATGCATTAATAATACTCTACCAAAAAACCATTATTTATGAGAAAATATTCTATTAGCAATACCAAATTCTTATTTTATTAATATGGTGCAGATTTGTGGACTTGAGTTTAAGAAGTTTGGTATTGTTGTCCATTAAAGTCTCCAATTGTCCTTCACTTCAGCGAATCAACATAGTATCGAACTCATTGCAAGTATGGTTTAGTCCTATTTGTTCTTTTGGATTTTGATTTTATTCTGAATGCTTGAATATTTGTATGCAGAAACTAGTTTTGCAAAAACAGGAAAGCATAAGTTGTTTAGAGTTGCAATGCCAGTCTCTACAAGAAGTTGACCTCACCGACTGTGAATCTTTGACGAATTCGATATGTGAGGTTTTTAGTGATGGCAGTGGATGCCCCATGTTCAAATCATTGATTCTTGTAACACATGTCCGAAAACATAAATATAACCTATAAGATTAAACTATAATTCGTTAGGCTGTCTACCTGCATATTTTTGGAACCATAATTTTGTTACATCTTGTTTGATTTCTTTTTTGTTTAGAGCTCAATTCACAGAGTATGTACAGAAAAATGTTGCTCAGTATCATTACCAAAACGGAATCCCATTGACTACCAAGGCCGCTGCGAATTTCATGCGTGGTGAGCTTGCAACAGCTCTAAGAAAGGTATAACCGTCTTTATAACGACTTGAAAGGAAGTGATTGTTTATAACGATGAGGTGGGTGGTGGAGGAGATGTCACACCCCGACCACGTAAAACAACAAATCATGGCGGAAACGTTGGGGGGTGTTGTAACAGAATCATTGTTTCACAACCATGGATCAAATAGTTTTGTTTTGTTGCATTTTTGAACTCAATGTTTTGTTACAATTCAGATAAATACAAATAATTGTTTCTCGGTTTTAAAGTCGCTAAGGCACAAGTCCATCCTATGTGTAGCATGCATCAACAATCATCACATAGCAGTACCTGAAACATATATGAAAATAGGTACGTCAGCATAAAAATGCCTGTGAGTAACATAGGATTTTGTGAATTAGATTCATGGCTTTGGATAGTAAAAGAAAAGGTTTTATATTTTCAAAAATAGCCATGAATCCAATGTAAAAGTTTTGTTTCTGAAAACGTGTCGTTTTGGAAAAGGGTTTATAATATAGACAAAAATATACTTTGGTTTTGAAATGTTTGTATAAATAGTATAACAAAGTATACTTTAGTTTTGAAATAGCTAAATGGATAGTATATCAAAATATACTTTAGTAGTTAAAATAATAGATTTGGTAGTATATCTCAAGTATACTTTGGTTTAAGGATAAAAGTATTGGTAGTATATCAAATTATACTTTGGTTTGAAAATAGCATGTCAACTATGCTTTGGTTTGAAAATAGCATATCAACTATGATTTGGTTTGAAAATAGCATATCAACTATGCTTTGGTTTGAAAATAGCATATCAACTATGCTTTGGTAGTATATTAAATTATACTTTAGTTTATGAAATAACAAAGTCGGTAGTATATCAAACTATACTTTGGTAAACAGTAGCATATCAAACTATGCTTTGGTAAATAACAAAGTAGTATGTTAAAACATATGTTGGATTTTGTACATAGTATATCAAAATATACTTTGGTAGATCACATTTGAGAGTACATCAAACTGTACTTTTGTAGTATATCAACATATACAAGGAAAGTGTGATTTGGTATTCAATCAAGCCTTAGTGTATCAAACAACACTTTAGAGACTATAGAAATACCACAAAGGCAATTTCTATTTAGTTAAAATTTGGTTTCTGACATTCCATACAACAGGAATGGGGTGTCTAGTCCTATAGCGCTATATCGTACTACCAATCGGCTGGGTGAATGTATAAAAATAGGTACAATCCAACAATTAGTTTTACAAGTTTTGAAAATCAGTGTTTAAGCTATAGATAATCGTTTAATTTATCAAAAGAATAGGTACAAATCATGTGTAATCATATAGTTTAAAATCATGAAAATAACAAATAGGCATATATGTTTCACCCCAAAACAATTTAAAACAGTAAAAGAGGGGACTATGTACTCACTTGAGATTGCAAGTATCCTTGATTAAGTGTCCTAACAAAGCTCGGGAAATCAAGGAATCAAGTGGCACCTAGTATGGAATCACTATGTTAAATAATCGGATCCTAAATCGGGAGATAGGATAGAATGAAGTTCTATAAATCAAATGAGTATTGGAACTCATATGGCATGATTTAATAGACCTAACATTCTGATTTGGAAGTCTACCTAAGTGCTTTTGACCCGTTTCGACCCATTATGGTAGCATAAGCTACTATAACGCGTCGGTTGCGCAAAACTATGTTCGGATGGTTATCTATGAGTTATGTCAAGTCTTACATGCCCAATTATACCCTAACATATTACTAATTCAGATTAGATGTCAAAAATATGTTCACATATGCACATTACGGATTTATGCTACAAAAGGGCATTTTGGTCATTTCCTATGGGCATGTAAACCAATTAACGAATAGCTAACCAATCCTATGTGATAATAAGGTATAACCTCAGGGGTTATTCCCTATGCAACTATGATCACTAAGCAAGCTTGGTCGGATCCTAAAGATCGACCAAACGGGTCGGGTTCGAAAGTCTAAGCGGTTGTTTAGACCGCTTAACTTACGACCCTAAACAAGCACTAAACTAATAGTGAAGAGTTAAACATGTCAAAACATGTTTAACTAACTTAGAAAACTGATTTGGTATCAAAACAAAGTGTTTTGATACCTAAAAGTAGTTCCATTGCAAAATGCGTGCTAAAACGCATTTTGACCGAAACTTTGACTCGTCACTACGCCTAGTTAACGTGGTAATCAGTAGGTATAATCGCTAAGGATTATAACCATCGTGATTACAATCACGTTGCAAAGTTCACCCGAACTTTGCGTTGACCATTGACTGGTCAAACTGAAAGTCAAACACTGTTTGACTTTTTAAACTAGTAAGCAATAAAAGAATGAAAGAATGCTCACTAAAGGTCCTTGCTATCTTTTCTACAAAGAATAAAGTTCCAATCAGTTGAGAGAGCTCCCAAAATCAGATTAGAAGAGAAGAATGAATGAAATGAGCAAGGAATGAGTGAAATGGCTTGGCTATTTATACTTGTAGCAAGAACAGAAGATCATGACATGTGTTTGTGTAGCTTCCAAGCAAAAATCATGGCCATACACTTGTTTGATGCAGGTTAGAAGCCTTGGGGAAGAGATAACTTGGCTACCACACAAAGAAATTGCATAAACAGCCCCTAAAGTTGCAACAGAATGCTGAAAATAAATTTATGGTCGCTGGGCACCTCACACGGCCCGCGTAAGGGTGAGGAGGAACCTTACGCGCCCCGCCTGGACTCCCCAGATCAGCACAAGTTTCAGATTTGGCAGTTTAGGTCCCTGCATGTGTTTTATGCCCATTTCAGGCCCTTTTGACCCCCGTTAAGCCATTTTCAAGGCTCTATAAGGTCAATAAAGTTTAGAGGACTCAAAATGTGCATGGAACACTCTCGGATGTCGGCTCGTTTGGTCGTAAGGTCGCGTTATTCGTTAAATTACGACGAAACCCAAACGGACGCGAAAACGAACCAAATTAAGCGACGAATGGAATTTTTGCATGCCGATCACTAAAATAAAAATATTTTAGTGTGTACAAAAATTTTGGATGTCCAGATGTGGTCAGAACGTAAGATATGCTCGAAAATGCAAACTTACGCCGTTTTTGACGCTTTTAGTCCCTGTAAGATCATGTAAGCATATTTTTGCACACCGAACCACACAAAGCTTATTTCTAAGATATGTTTAGGTTATATAGGGTATGTTTAGCTTATGATCAAGTTCCGGACTGTACGTTACCTTACGAATCGGTATAGTTTCGCAGTTTGACGCAAATAGTCCATGCGATCGAATAAACTTGTTTTTGCCATACCAATCCTTCCAAAACTTATTTCTAAGTTATGTAAAGGTCATTTAAGGTATGTTAAGCCTATTTCACTATCCCGGAGTGTTTTTCACGTTAAACTGATTACGTTTACGCACCAGTGCGCGTATAACTCTCCAGAAAGCGATTTTGAGCTCGTAATCGAACAAGAATCGATATGTGCAAATGATACACATATTTATACAAATTCCAAGTATGAAACACAATATTTCATTGATTTGGCATTTTTTTGGTGTTCGTGGTGACACAGGTGTCACAGTCTCCCCTACTTTAGGAAATTTCGTCCCGAAATTTTATTTTAGAGGAAACTTGTGAAGACAACTGTGATTGTTTCGCTTTCGAATGAATCCTCTGTTTCCCAAGTAGAACTCTAGGTCACGTTTGGATTCTTAGCAAATCTGTTAACTGCCAAAATGTTGTTGTTGTAGTAACGAAAACATGGGGTTTCGAACAACGTATAGGAGAACGTTTCCTATGAAGACTATTATAGGAAACTTGTGTGTGCTTGAAATCAGAGTCGGAGATTGCAAAATAGAATGACACTGGTCAAGGTCCAGGACTTCTAGTAACTTAAATAACGCTACATTCGCAATGTAATAAGGAACACTTATATATAGGAAGTACCAGCGGCGTATCCACCATGTCCTTTTTACATTGTTCCTGTCTCGTTATCCTTATCACTATAGGTCTTAACACATGACAAAACTTGCTGTGGTTTCTGTGCACTGAATTCCATAATTACGTATGCATCCATAATTACGTAATTCCTTGCACAGTCCACACAGTTCATTTCATAATGTGTAGGGTAAAATCAATCGAACAAACATGAAATGACTTGACTAGACCAGACCGCCAAAGGATCTTTTTAACTAGATCAACGAACGATCTTTTTAAACAGATCAACACATGATCTTCCTTAACTAGACCGTTGTATGATCTCTTTAAATAGACCATTTAAGGGATCTTTTTGACTTTGAACCAAATAATCGTTTTGATACAGCACTTTGGAATCCAAGGGTCTGACTATTTGCATAGAAAGCCCCTTAAGGATTTGAGATAGTACTTTGAGTATCCTTCTGAGAATCTAACATATGAAAATACGGAAGATTCCACCAGGACTTAGATAGCGAGCTTTAGAATTACACATAAACACAAAATCACAAAATTGTGTATTCGTTAATTTAGTTATTAGCTCGTTCATGAATTAATGTATTTTGAAGTACACTAGAAATCCAATCACGGACTTCAAATAGTACTTAAAACATCCTCAAGAATCTAACTATGAAGATAGGAAGATCTTATAAGGATTTGGAATTCGTGTAACGAATATGTTTTGAAGTCCATGTACTAGGCATGTCAAAGCAACACACGAAGCAAAATGTACTTGATAATCGTGTACATAGTCACAATACATGGGTCCAGTTAAGGACCCATGAAAGTACCTTTAGATGTCAAATCAGGGATTTGAAGGGGTACTTCAAGTATTTGCTTAAGAAATTACAATTCGTACCCTGTACCTTTGTCTCTTTAAAAGAAACTAGTACTTGGGATTTTAGGGAAGATCACAAGTGATCACAAAATGAGAGAACCACATGAGAAGTTCGTTCTGCAAAGAACATGGTTCTTCAGTGTCGGTATTGTAGGGGTATGTCAACACATACACATAATCGTATCAGTTTTGGAAATAAAATTGGAACAACCATTTTATTTATAACAACTGAATTGTCTCAAACGATAACAAATAAGGAAATACAAAAGTCTAATTGTTCACTGCTGCATTGTCATTTGCATTTGCCTCGTTTATGTTAAATGCTCGTCCGCGTGCTGGATTTGCATTAACAAGTCTCGGGCAATTGTTCCGGTAGTGAGTAAGATCACCACAGTTATAGCACGATCTAGGTGGAAACTGTGCTTGAACAGCAGCAGGATTTGCAGCATTCTGGTTTTGGATAACATGGCGACATGTATTGACCAAGTGTCCCAATCGCCCACAGTGGGTACATTTGTGACACGGTGTCTGATTCACATGATGACGGTTGCATTTGTTGCACAAGGGTGCAGTACCAATATAGTTCTTCCTAGCACGAGGCTGTGCTGGCTGATTTGGTGCAACCTGATCATTCTGAGCGACCACTGCGAAGTTTTGTGAAGCCTTACGCTTCTTCGACTTCTTAGAGGACTCGGTCTGTTTATCCTTTGGTTTTTCTTGTGCTGTCTCGTCAGATGGTTTCGGGTCGCCTTTTCGGAAAAGCTTACCCTTCCTGATTTGAGATTCAGTCAGGGTAGCAGATAGTTCAATGGCTTGTCTGACGGTAGTAGGGTTGCTACCAGTAACAATATCCTGAACTGGGTCAGGGAGACCATCAATGTATTTTTCGATTGCTTTCTCCACAGGCGTAACCATGGTAGGACATAACAGACTCAATTCCTCATAACGATCAGTGTAGGCTCGATGTTCACCACTATCTTGCTTTAAATCGTCGAATTCCCTTTCTAAAGCCCTGAGCTCATGACGAGGACATAATTCCTTCATCATTAGAGCCCGAAGCTCTTCCCAGGTTTGTGCCATTGCCACATCGGCACCTCTATCACGCATCACACCGTTCCACCATGTAAGAGCACGCTTCTCGAACGCACTGGATGCAAACTCAACCTTACGCTCATTCGGGCATTGCACGTGCCTGAATGTGCTCTCCAAACTTTCGAACCATTGCAGGAGCACGGTTGCTCCTTGAGATCCAGAAAACTTCGAAGGTTTGGCAGAGTTGAAGGTCTTGAAATTACACTGGGTGTTGTTGTTGTTATTGTTGTTATATAACTCATGAATCTGAGTTACTACGCCTGGAAGCACTGCAACCATTTGTTGAGCAACAAGGGCTGCGACTTCCTTAGCAGTAAAAGATTCAGCATCACGTCGAGGAGGCATTGTCTAAAAGGAACAAGGGAACATGAGAAACAAGTAAGGTCGATGATTGGAAAACAAAAGAGGTATTTGAAATCATCGACAAAACATAAGGCAGGCAATCATTCGTTCGTTACCTCGAACAAACAAACGACACGAAGTGACTAATCAAAGTAAATGGATCATTATAATGTATCACTGAAGACATGCTCGCCTATAAGTGAACACTCACCCCAAGAGTTCCCAGGTAAGAGTGACTGGTCCGATACTGCGGATTTGTACGAACACTCTAGCCCTAGACAGAAAACTCAGGGTACAGGCATTCACTCTTCCAGTTTGCACGTGTTCACATTATTTAGATCCAAACTTTGACGAGATTTTGAAAACACCAAAGGCTCAAAAGCCTGAAAACAAATCATCTAAGGATAGATGACTTCTTGTGATGTTTTGAAAGATTTTGACTCGAGAGAATGAATTGTGTTTTGTTTTTGTTAATCACGTAAGGATAGGTGAAGTGTATTGTTTTAAGACTAAACACAAGATAACTTGTGTTAGGGTCCTAGGAAGGTTATAGTCTAGGTCAAAGCATTACTAATAACCTAATTCCCTATAACCATTGGCTCTGATACCAACTTTTCTGTCACACCCCGACCACGTAAAACAACAAATCGTGGCGGAAACGTCGGGGAGTGTTGTAACAAAATCATTGTTTCACAACCATGGATCAAATAGTTTTGTTTTGTTGCATTTTTGAACTCAATGTTTTGTTACAATTCAGATAAATACAAATAATTGTTTCTCGGTTTTAAAGTCGCTAAGGCACAAGTCCATCCTATGTGTAGCATGCATCAACAATCATCACATAGCAGTACCTGAAACATATATGAAAATAGGTACGTCAGCATAAAAATGCCTGTGAGTAACATAGGATTTTGTGAATTAGATTCATGGCTTTGGATAGTAAAAGAAAAGGTTTTATATTTTCAAAAATAGCCATGAATCCAATGTAAAAGTTTTGTTTCTGAAAACGTGTCGTTTTGGAAAAGGGTTTATAATATAGACAAAAATATACTTTGGTTTTGAAATGTTTGTATAAATAGTATAACAAAGTATACTTTAGTTTTGAAATAGCTAAATAGATAGTATATCGAAATATACTTTAGTAGTTAAAATAATAGATTTGGTAGTATATCTCAAGTATACTTTGGTTTAAGGATAAAAGTATTGGTAGTATATCAAATTATACTTTGGTTTGAAAATAGCATGTCAACTATGCTTTGGTTTGAAAATAGCATATCAACTATGATTTGGTTTGAAAATAGCATATCAACTATGATTTGGTTTGAAAATAGCATATCAACTATGCTTTGGTTTGAAAATAGCATATCAACTATGCTTTGGTAGTATATTAAATTATACTTTAGTTTATGAAATAACAAAGTCGGTAGTATATCAAACTATACTTTGGTAAACAGTAGCATATCAAACTATGCTTTGGTAAATAACAAAGTAGTATGTTAAAACATATGTTGGATTTTGTACATAGTATATCAAAATATACTTTGGTAGATCACATTTGAGAGTACATCAAACTGTACTTTTGTAGTATATCAACATATACAAGGAAAGTGTGATTTGGTATTCAATTAAGCCTTAGTGTATCAAACAACACTTTAGAGACTATAGAAATACCACAAAGGCAATTTCTATTTGGTTAAAATTTGGTTTCTGACATTCCATACAACAGGAATGGGGTGTCTAGTCCTATAGCGCTATATCGTACTACTAATCGGCTGGGTGAATGTATAAAAATAGGTACAATCCAACAATTAGTTTTACAAGTTTTGAAAATCAGTGTTTAAGCCATAGATAATCGTTTAATTTATCAAAAGAATAGGTACTAATCATGTGTAATCATATAGTTTAAAATCATGAAAATAACAAATACGCATATATGTTTCACCCCAAAACAATTTAAAACAGTAAAAGAGGGGACTATGTACTCACTTGAGATTGCAAGTATCCTTGATTAAGTGTCCTAACAAAGCTCGAGAAATCAAGGAATCAAGTGGCACCTAGTATGGAATCACTATGTTAAACAATCGGATCCTAAATCGGGAGATAGGATAGAATGAAGTTCTATAAATCAAATGAGTATTGTAACTCATATGGCATGATTTAATAGACCTAACATTCTGATTTGGAAGTCTACCTAAGTGCTTTTGACCCGTTTCGACCCATTATGGTAGCATAAGCTACTATAACGCGTCGGTTGCGCAAAACTATGTTCGGATGGTTATCTATGAGTTATGTTAAGTCTTACATGCCCAATTATACCCTAACATGTTACTAATTCAGATTAGATGTCAAAAATATGTTCACATATGCACATTACGGATTTATGCTACAAAAGGGCATTTTGGTCATTTCCTATGGGCATGTAAACCAATTAACGAATAGCTAACCAATCCTATGTGATAATAAGGTATAACCTCAGGGGTTATTCCCTATGCAACTATGATCACTAAGCAAGCTTGGTTGGATCCTAAAGATCGACCAAACGGGTCGGGTTCGAAAGTCTAAGTGGTTGTTTAGACCGCTTAACTTACGACCCTAAACAAGCACTAAACTAATAGTGACGAGTTAAACATGTCAAAACATGTTTAACTAACTTAGAAAACTGATTAGGTATCAAAACAAAGTGTTTTGATACCTAAAAGTAGTTCCGTTGCAAAATGCGTGCTAAAACGCATTTTGACCGAAACTTTGACTCGTCACTATGCCTAGTTAACGTGGTAATCAGTAGGTATAATCGCTAAGGATTATAACCATCGTGATTACAATCACGTTGCAAAGTTCACCCGAACTTTGCGTTGACCATTGACTGGTCAAACTGAAAGTCAAACACTGTTTGACTTTTTAAACTAGTAAGCAATAAAAGAATGAAAGAATGCTCACTAAAGGTCCTTGCTATCTTTTCTACAAAGAATAAAGTTCCAATCAGTTGAGAGAGCTCCCAAAATCAGATTAGAAGAGAAGAATGAATGAAATGAGCAAGGAATGAGTGAAATGGCTTGGCTATTTATACTTGTAGCAAGAACACAAGATCATGACATGTGTTTGTGTAGCTTCCAAGCAAAAATCATGGCCATACACTTGTTTGATGCAGGTTAGAAGCCTTGGGGAAGAGATAACTTGGCTACCACACAAAGAAAATGCATAAATAGCCCCTGAAGTTGCAACAGAATGCTAAAAATCAATTTCTGGTCGCTGGGCACCTCACACGGCCCGCATAAGGGTGAGTAGGAACCTTACGCGCCCCACCTGGACTCCCCAGATCAGCACAAGTTTCAGATTTGGCAGTTTAGGTCCCTGCATGTGTTTTAAGCCCATTTCAGGCCCTTTTGACCCCTGTTAAGCCATTTTCAAGGCTCTATATGGTCAATAAAGTTTAGAGGACTCAAAATGTGCTTGGAACACTCTCGGATGTCGGCTCGTTTGGTCGTACGGTCGCGTTATTCGTTAAATTACGACGAAACCCAAACGGACGCGAAAACGAACCAAATTAAGCGACGAATGGAATTTTTGCATGCCGATCACTAAAATAAAAATATTTTAATGTGTACAAAATTTTTGGATGTCCAGATGTGGTCAGAACGTAAGATATGCTCGAAAATGCAAACTTACGCCGTTTTTGACGCTTTTAGTCCCTGTAACATCATGTAAGCATATTTTTGCACACCGAACCACACAAAGCTTTATTTCTAAGCTATGTTTAGGTTATATAGGGTATGTTTAGCTTATGATCAAGTTCCGGACTGTACGTTACCTTACGAATCGGTATAGTTTCGCAGTTTGACGCAAATAGTCCCTGCGATCGAATAAACTTGTTTTTGCCATAACAATCCTTCCAAAACTTATTTCTAAGTTATGTAAAGGTCATTTAAGGTATGTTAAGCCTATTTCACTATCCCGGAGTGTTTTTCACATTAAACTGATTACGTTTACGCACCATTGCGCGTATAACTCTCCAGAAAGCGATTTTGAGCTCGTAATCGAACAAGAATCGATATGTGCAAATGATACACATATTTATACAAATTCCAAGTATGAAACACAATATTTCATTGATTTGGAATTTGTTTGGTGTTCATGGTGACACAGGTGTCACAGGAGATGAGATGGAGGTGGAGGTGGGTGGGTGGTGGCGGCTGATGGTGGTGGAGGTGGGTGATGGCGGCTGATGGTGGTTTAGGCGGGAAAGGTTTTTTTTTTTTTTTGCAGGGGGTAAGGTTTGCAAGAACTATTTAACACCGGGGGTAATATTGCAGAGTACAACAAACCACATGGGGTAATAAGAAAGGACAATTTAGTCATTTTACAACAGGGGGTATTATTACAGAGTAGAACAAACCATAGGGGTAATATGAAATGGTAAGATAGTCATTTCACATCCCAGTTAACAGATCTGTTAACTTATTTGATGGCAGGGGGTAATTATGCGACATAACAATAACGTTGGGGGGGGGGGGGGGTAAATTGCAATTATTTCCTTAGAGTGGCTAACAGTGCCAATTAGCTCTAACCCCAGGGGGTAAAATTACAGTTTACTCATTTGATTATAAAATATCACAGCCAAACATTTTATTTGTTTGTTCGATGATTTTGGTTAATTTTTTCTTATGGTATTATTATCATTTCGAAAATTACTTAACGACAAGCCAAAACATTTTTCAAAGTGGTGTGGATTTAAATTCTTGCAAATGCAATGTTAAATGGTATTTAGGTGTATGATAAGTCGAAACATTTCTTAAAGTGGTATGGATTTAAATGTTTGCAAATGCAATGTTAAGTGGTATTTAGGTGTAAAAACTATTTCTAAAAAAAATAAAAAAAAATTTGTATTAAATCTCATTAACTTTTATTTCTTAGTATCCTTTATTGATGATTCAAAGAATTAGACAAGGGTCACCACCACCTAAATCAGTCTTCCCCCTTTTTCCCCGTCCAATGCCCATGTTGCTACAACAAATACAAGACCAAGGATAGTGGTTAGACTGGCTAGACAAAAGGGTTCAAAAGTCTTGGTTTGCCTAACGCAGGTCGCGGAGTCCCCCCACGTATGCAATACGCAGGGTCAGATCACTTACTATTGATTGCTTTGGATTCTGGATTGGAGGAAACTCAATCCAGGATGTTTGCATGCAATGTGATAGTGTTGGAGTTAGTGAAGAATAGAACAAGTGAAGTTCCATAGAGAGAGTGAGATTTCTGGAATGGCCGATTGAATGGACAAGTATTGTAATTTATAGAGAAGGAATCAGCCATGAAAGGAAACCTTTGAGTAGTGATCCAAGAATGCAGTGAGGATGTTGCCTTTTTTTTTTGTAGGTTCAAGGCTTCAGACCTGCGGGTAATAGAGTGTCACTTCCCACATGCTCTTTTGCGGCTGAGTGGGAGAGATCACACGTAAAGTGTGATGTGACTTGACACTGTTTCATGCTTTTTGCTGTTCACTACAGCTGGTCGACTTCCGAACCATTTTACCTTTCAACCCTTTAAGCTATATTGCTCTTTCAGACAGTTTATTAAGCTTGAGCTACCCAAGTCATCAGCCCCCCAAGTCAGATGTATTTGTGGTGTAAGCTCAAAGGCTTCTGATTTTTGCACAACTTTTTTAACAGTTAAAAGGCTTCAAGGCTTCGAGGCTTGAATGGGTCCAGGCTTCGTATTTTGGGCAGCGAAACAACTGGATTTTGAATTTGAAAAGACAGTTGATTTGACGGCTTTTTGCAAATGGCAGTTATTAGTCTTCTATGTAATTATGTTAACCGTCAGTCCCTATTTATTTACCCATTTATCAAGGCAAAAAACTTTACTCATTTTTCTCAAACACCTTCAAGTTTCATCAAACATTTTCTCTCATCCAGGTTAGTCCTTTCTTCATCTTTTTCTTTTTTCCTTCAATCATCGCTCATGGGTGCTCGAAAGGATTAATCCATCAGTTACTCTCGTCTTAGCCAAGAGGAAGTTGAGGCATTTTGTTTACAATGGGGAATCAATTCAAAGTTTAATCCCGAGGCTCCGGGTTTAGACAAATCTATCGACCAATGACCGGCCGGTTCTATTGCTTTATATTGCCGTCATTTTGAATTTTCAAACCTTCACCACCCGTTTTATGTTTTTGTTCTCAATGTTTTAGAGTATCACCGTGTTTCTTTCGGTCAACTACACCCCCAAGGCCTTGCTAGGGTTTTACAGTTTGAAGTTGTATGTCGGGCTGCAGGGTATGATCCGTCTTTGTTATCCTTTTACTGTTTCTTCCGTTTGGCTAAAAACGGCGATTGGTTTACCTTCGAGACGTCTCAGGTTTACACATGTTTAATTTCATCTATGGTGACTACACTCGGTTCTTGGAAAGACCCGTTTTTTGGGTTTCTGAGTCGATTGTTCCGCTCAAGATGGTTTGGAGGCATCCAGATGCCGTTCTTAATGAACTGGAATCGTTTGAATCCGAGTTGGATTCTTGGTTTTTGAAATCAATCAGGGCATGTCCTTCTAGGCTTCGCCCTTTTCCTGAACCCTTGTTGGTCTTAATGGGCATTAGCAAGTTATGGGATAAACCGGACCGAGATCCTGTACTCATGAGGGATGGTCAGGGTATGCATTTACTTTCTTGATTTCTTTATTATTCTTTCAATATTGTTACTCATGTTTTGTTTTGTGTTTTGATGGCAGTCATGTCTGCGTTGGATTTCATCAAGAGTGACGACACGTCCGATGTTGTGTTTACTGATGCTGCAGCCGCTGACGGTGAGGATGTCGTTGTTCGTGGTGCCGAGCATAGATTTGAAGGTTCAGCTTATGTGAATGTTCCCAATGTTAAGGGATTTGTTAAGGTTACTACTTCCAAGGCTTCCACCCGTCGCTTCACTCGTCGTAAGGGTGCTGGACAACCTTCTAGTTCCGAAACTGCTGATCTTAGTGATGATGTGGAGATTCAGGAGGATGTGGAAGTTCAAGTTGAGGGGAAGAAAGGGGAGTTACCGCTAGTGGTGGGTAAGAATAATAAGGCGGTAGGCAAAAAGGTTGCAGGGTTGAAGCCTTCTGGCAAAGCTATTGAGGGTTATTCTAATGTTGACCCGGGGAAATTTATGTGCCTGGTTAGAAGGTTACCGTTGCTGATAGCTTCAAATCTTTGTCTGTTTGTGAAGACGTACTTACTCATTTTGCCCCTCCTATTGTCCGGGATTCCTGTTAATCAATGGATGATGATCAAATGATTGCTAAGATGATCTTGGGTTCCTGTAACCTCGCTGCCTTACTTCCTTAGGGTGTCTCCCGTTTCCGAAAAAGAATGCAAGAATATGAAGCCTTTTCAAAGAAGAAAGATGCTATGAAGTCTAGCATGGCTGCCTTGAAGAAGGAAAATGAGGGGTTTGCTGAAAAGGAAAAAGTTTGGGTTGTGAAGGTTCATGAGCTTACCCAAAGGCACGAGGTTAAGGTGAACGAGCTGAAGAAACAGGTTGAAACTTCTTCGAAAGAGAAGGAAGGGTTGGAGGCTTCTTTAGCCCAAGTGACCAAGGACACCAAATGGCTTATTGAACATGGTTTTCAACAAGTGGTCACTTATCTTCTTCACTCATCCGAGTTCAATAGGGCTTTAGGTGAGGTCTACACCAAACTCCTTGTTCATGGGAGGCATCAAGGCTGTAGTGCCGGTTATGAAGCCTGTGAAGCTGGGACTCCTAAAGATAAGTCTTCCCTCAATCAGCCCGAAGCCTTCAAAGTTTTTAAGGATTATGTCATAAAAATGGAACATTTGACCTACCCTTATGTGGGTGAGGTCTCCGAATGCTTTGGCAAACCTCTATCTGTCTTGCTGGAGCTAAAACAACGTGGCCTCAATGAGGCTGTTTGTAATGAAGTGCTGAAGTCCCTCTCCAAGAAACGTCCTTTTTCCGGAGATAGCGAGGAAACATGTTCTGAAGGTGGTGAGGGCTCAAAGGGTTCAAGCCTTGCAGCCTTCGAGGCAGCGGGTGCAGCAGGGAGGAAGAAGAGGAAGGCTAAGAAGACTCAAGATGATGAAGGTCTGAACTGTAACGCCTCACGTTTTATAACTTACTTTAACTAGAAAGATTATTCTTATGCTTATTTTTGGAAACTTACATACGTATCGTATTCGTATTTCGCTTCTATTTTCGTAATTCGTATCTTCGAACATACTAGAACTTGTTCGTTTTATTTAAATTACACTTCGGTTAATCATACTTGTACCACATTTCAAAGCATATACATCCCTGATACTTGTTCCTCATTCTCGTAAACACATGCCTATTTTACAAGCAAACGGTCCTTAATACGTATTTTATACACGTTATACACACCAATACTTCGTTTTACAATTTCAACGCCAAATCCACTCTTCTACACTTGTTAAACACTTGAATGTATTTTAATTATACACATTCGTTATACATAATCCGTATGCAAACTATCGTAAATACGAGTCCTTGTTATACACTTTAAACTTATCGACACTTGATTTTATGTTTACACTACTTAACTATACTTTTATATATATCTAATACCTAATGACATGATAATTATACTTAAAATACATTAATATATGCTTAATACCTAACACAAGGGACTGAAAGTGACAAAAAGTTGAAGGTTGTCCGACTGGATCAGCGCTGCGCCACGCGACGAGACGGAGGGTCTCCCTCTGCGACCCGCAGGGGTCTCAATCCGTAGCTCAGCGCGCACAGCAGCTGGATTGGACGATTTTTGTTGTGTTTTCTTTTTTCAACTCTCAACTAACTCATTTATTACAACACTAACTCAACCCTAATCCCACCACTATATAAACAACCTCTCCCACACTCATTTACCACTTTACAAACCCTTAAGACACTCCAAACACACCTCTTAATCTCTTTAAATTTCCAGAACTTGAGCAGAAAGTTCAAGTCATTTCAAGTGAGTTCGAGCTCACTTCTACAACACTTTTCTTCTTGTTTCTTCTTCTTAAACACCTGGATAACCTCTAGGAAGGTTTTCACAAGTTTTCTTGGGAAAACTAAGGTGAAACCTCACCACAGGTGAGGTCCAGAGTGCATTAAACTTTTTGTTTTGTTTATTGTTCTTATATCTTCATGTTCTTGATAAAAACTTGGCGGAATCTTGTACCCACCAAGCTCACAACTTAGTCTATGGTTGTGGGTTTGTGTTGAGGTGATTTCCATCAAAGTTTTGAGTTCAAAAGCTCTTTAATTTCTGTTATACATGATAAAAATCAAGTGATGAAAACAAGCACAAGTCATCATCTTTCATATGATGAACTTGTGACTTGTGAAGTGTGAATAATGGGAGCTTGGGCTTTCCAAACTAGTTCCACTCCTTCATTTTGAGCCTTGTGTATAAACACTCAAGTGACTTACAAGAATCAAAGTACCTTAGCCCTGTGTAGCCTCCCTCGCTTAGTTAACTCTTTTCATGATGTGTTGGCACACCCGGGTTAGAGAGTACTTGGTCACTTGAGCTTATGTTAGTTAGATTTATTTCTTGTTATTCATGACCCTCCGAACCATCCTTGTGATGGTTTGTGTAGTGGTGAATCATATAATGAGGTTTTAACCTCCATGCTTGACATACATGATGCTACATGATTATCTATAATTGGACTTAGTTTAAATTACTATTATTATCATATGAATATACATATAACTATATAAAACAAGGCTGAATTTGTGATGCTAATCAACGTATGATTAACTATCATAAACTTAGGCTATTATATCTATAATCTAAGATTCTCGTTGATGATTCTAATGGGCAATTTGGGACCCATGAAACCACATAACATAGTATCAAAAACGAGTACTTAGAGCTAGATATTACTTCCGTATACATACTTTTGATACTTTAAAATTCTAAATTCCGAATCTTACCACTTCCGGAACATCATGTAACCTTACCATTTACTCTATATTCATAAACAACTCGTCACTCATGGATAAACGGAAGGCTTTGCAATATTGTGAGTATACTTGACCCATTTTACCGTTTTTACACTTCTTGGGTGCAACATGTTTACATATACAAAAACACATACATACTTTTATGCAATCATACATACAAACAATCTAATACATGCTTACTATTATGTTATGCTTGATTCGTGTTTTCTGGGTGATTCTTATGTGATGAACTTGTCATTAACTTCGTACGAGCCTCCACTTAACATGTATAGCGCTATAGGAGTAAAGCACCACCCGTGAACGAGAGGTCATGTTAAGTTTATTTATGCTTGCGGTAATCAGAGGGTTGACTTGTAAATCGCATGCCAGTTTATACATTAATCTTGATAACTAGGTTTGTCATGTGGATTGTTCATTGTTCATTTTTCATACTTATATGCTAGTACACCAAACTTGTATACTCATCAATACTTTTGTATTGAACTATGCTTTTAAAACATGTTGTGGGACTATGATGATGATGATGCACGGAACTTAGTAAGATGCCTAGAAACGCATTTTTAAAAAAAACTTTGTATACTTGTTGTATTGTACTTCGTTTTATTTCCACTTGTTGTATTCTATTTCAAACAATGTAATTGATACTTTTAGCAATGAAATGAAACTTATTTAAATACTTGTTGCAATCTAGTGTTATGAGTAATGAGCAATCTCGTTTTCGTCTCACTCCGATATTTCCGCCATCGGTTGGGGTGTGACAGATTGGTAACAGAGCCATAACTATGGGGAATTAGGAAAATTTCCATGCTTTTGACCTAGTCTATAGTTAAGCACCATACTTGATTCATATGCTAATTTCTTGAAACATCTTTTATGTGCTAAATTCTTGAAATGCTTTATGTGCTCATACTTGTTCTACTATTCCATAACATACGCCTTTCCTAAGGCTATTTTACTCGATTATGCTAAATTCGAAACACTCATATTGTACAAACGAGACGACTTCACCAAAATAGGCGTGAAACCCATAATTTGGTGAACGACTCTCAATCCACTTATTCTTTTTACACAAAATTCGCCATCAAGTTAGGAGTGAAATCCTCACCTTGATGGAGAATTCCCGTTTCAAATCTAGTGGACCCTCGTCAACATGTCGGAATTAACTTTCTTGACCCGACGAGTACTAACCACACTTAGGGCACGATGTTGTCAAGTTAGGGGTGAAACCCGCATCTTGTCAACTAGTCCCACTCCTTGATTTTCAAAATCCTGCCAAGTCTCGAATTTTCGATTGATTTGGAACGTGTAGTAACCGGAAGGGTGAATACCGTTAACCGAAATTTCAGCGAGAGTATTCCACCTATTAAGCCAAAGCATGCTTCCCAAACTCAAAAGAGGTTTCGACCACTCCGGTTTAGTGAAAATTTCCGTTTTGGAACAATCCAAGTTTTAATCAAACCTCAATTTTTACTATTCTTAACACGATATAATCTCTTCTTTTCAAAATTTAAATTATATTCAAGATTTTATACACACACATCATACTAAATCTTTTCTGTACGTTATTCACATGCATGATTTAAAAAACGTCACCAACTAGATTTACAATTCTCGTAATCTCAAAATGGAGACATATCAACAAGATAGGAGTGATTTCCTTACCTTGACGATTTGCTCCGCTCCTTCCCTTCTTAAAAACGACCTCATCAACGGGTTATGGGTGATTCCCTTACCTCGGTAATCGTTACCAAACCTTCTTTTAAAGAGACCTTATTATGCAAACCACATGATCAACCTAAATCATTTACATTTGTCCAAAATCCCTACTTATGCTTTCAAAAAATTCATTGTCTTATCATCTACCTTACAATTTATTTCACATAAATCACATATACAAAATTCCTAATCATAACTTAAACTTTTATTACCCGATTTTCAAAACTTGATGAAATGCTACCTATCAACTTAATCGATTTAATGAACCTCTTGCCCATAAATTTCACACTCGATAATCACTAAACACGCTCACATTACAACATTATACTGAAGACATTTATTCTCAATCGAAAACCCAACCAACCCTTCTCACATGCTTATAGAACCTTGTAGATGTTTTAAGGTCATTTTGCTAAAACTCTTTTCAAAAATCAATAAGTCGTTTTGCTAAAACTCTTTCCAAAGTCACTAAGTTCAAGTTGGCTAAAATCCTTTTCAAGGACCAAAGCTTTCGCAAACGTTTCTAAAATACAACTCTTCATATTGTGATATGAAATACTTTGATAAAGTAAACTTGTCATTTTCAAGAACCTTTTTCATACACCGCTCAATACATCATTTCAATTTCAAGACACGTGGGCAAGGATACCTCATGAGAACCGACAATCTTCGACTTACGCAAATTCTTTTAAAACAAGAGTAGCATTTCCTTTCTTTTTACAAAATACACCTTGCATAACTGGTGTGTGTTGGGTGTGATATGTTTTTATTTATATTTTAAGCCCTTTTTAACACATTAGTCAAGTTTTAAATTTATAAAACACAATATTCTACTAACACTAAACACACACATGGGCAAGTGCACCCATCGTGAGCGTAGTATAGCGTTGGTAAGATACCGAGGTCTTCCAAGGACACAAGAGCTTTTAGTACCGGTTTATCCTTAACGTCTAATCAAATCAAAATTTTTAGAAAAGGTTTTAAGCATGAAAATAAAAACTAAAAATTCCGAAAAATAAAAATAAAAGAAAAACAGATAGACAAGATGAATCACTTGGATCCGACTCGTCTTTAATGTAACCTTTGATGATTTCCGCACTTTTGCACTTTTTAAGAGATTATCTTAGTTATAGTAGTAGACCCCTCTTTTGAAGGTGACGTTACCCTCAACCCAGTGGTTTGAGTCAGCAGAGATACAATCCTAAAGGGTCGGAATATTGGAATATTATTAATTAAGTTATTAATGCGTAAAGTGGTAGGCCCCTCTTTTGAGGGCGACGTTACCCTCGGCTAAGTGGTTTGAGTCAGCAGGGATACAATCCCAAGTAGCCGGGTTAATGTATTAATAGTAGTTTACATATGAGGGGATCAAGCCATTCGCACCCCCGCCATCCAATACCAGTGGGTATTGAAGGAGGTCCTAGTAAGCTTGACCCAGGTCCTTGCAGGATCTATACACTGAACAAGGCAAGAACCTTACTAAACCATTCCCTTAACCCCCGACCAGGTAGCCAACATATCTCTATATAGACCGTAGAGATATGAATGGTGAAAATCTTTTACTTTATATAGACAGTAAAGTAATGCCAAGACACCACGGAAAAATGATAAAGAAGTTTCACCTTCAACATAAGAAACTAGTTATTAAAGTCATTAATACAAAACTAAATAAAAAGTGTGAAAAGATTAAAAATCAAAAGTATTACATTAAATGCTTGTCTTCACCAAGTGATGTAAGAGACTTAGCCAAACATGGCCTTTGATTGACAAGAACTCTTACGATCAATCTTGGATCCCGAGACTACTACACACACACTAAGGTGGATGATGGATGATGGTGGTGGATGTGGGTGTTGTAGTGGTGGTGAAGTGGGAGAGAGGTGGTTTGCCAATGGATGCCTTTGAAGGGAGCCAAGCACCCCTATTTATAGCCTGAAAAGAAGCCCGGACACGGCCCCGTGGCCATCATCTTTCTCTTTCTTCATTAATCACAATTGTCTGCATTAGGCTCCACACGCCCCCGTGTTCGTTGGGCACGGCCCCGTGTGCAGAAGCGTATCTGTACTATCAAGATTTGCAAGATTCTGCGAATCTTAGCGTTGACCACGCCCCCTTGCTGGGAATAGAAGTTTCTACAACTTTGTCATTTTCTGCAGACACCTGGCCACGCCCCCGTGTCCGCTGGGCACGGGGCCGTGGTCAGCCTCCTGTTTTCTTGTTTTTGCTTGGGGAGATGCTGTCGATGGGTCGGGCATGCCACGTTTATTCTTTTCTTTGTATTTATGTTAGTTTTTGCTGCATATTTGTTCCTTTTGTACATTTAAGCTCATTTGTTCCTGAAAATACAAAAGGAAGACAAAAGCACACTTTTTCCAACATTAGTACTAAAAAAGTGTTAGTTTTATGCCTCATTTGATGTAATTTATATGTTGCATTTTACACACATCAAATACCCCCACACTTGAATCTTTGCTTGTCCTCAAGCAAAACTCTTTATTATGTGGCTTACACACCCAAATGGAATGGGTAGAAGAGAAGTTTTGGGCTTGTCTTGAGTGTCGGGAATCCAAGATCTTTGTTGGGTTTTATTTTTTATACTATTTACAATCCTATTCGTTATGATTTATTTAGAACGTTTCATAAGAGAAATTACTTATTTGGGCATAACATGCCTTTTTAAAATTCCATTTATATAAAAGTTCACATACCTCACGGGAGATCACTCAACACTCGGCCGAACATGTATTTTTATGAAACACTCGAGACCGGCATGGAACTTACTTCTACCATATGCTTGCCAAGCAATCAATCCTCCTCCTTTTTAACTATAAACCTTTGTAAATATCAAGAGGACTTCGGGAAGGGTTAGGCTTGTGTCACACCCCAACCGATGGCGGAAACATCGGGGCATGGCACTGAGCGAAACAGATTGTCCAGAAGTTTCCATAACAATTATCATTACCATTCAATTAAATAACATGTCCCATACCATGTCTAAACAGTAAACAAATTATTACAGATATAAACTAGGCAAATAATTCTGTTCCGACAACTCAGATTTAAATAGAGCAATTGTTTATCTGCTTCTAGAGACCCTTGGTTCAATTACTACAGACAACTATTTGTTGGGCTCTAGAGCTTTATTCTAGCTTCACTTTCCTACCAAATGTGCGTCCTAAGCACCTGTCACATACGTTAAAATAAAGTCAATACATGTTGGTGCACGATGTCTATAGCCTACGTCTTAAGTCTAGGGGTCTAATGTGTCAAATATGTATAGTACAGGGGCTAGAATGTAATTTTATGGTTTATTTCATGTAAGTTCACTTGAAATGACATCTGGTCATTTCAAGCGAGATCAGATGATGTGAGTTCGCTTGAAATGACCTGTGTCATTTCAAGCGAGATAGGATGCCTATATATAGGCTGTTTGTGTTTCTCATTTGTAACTTTGCCATTAGTCGTGTACCGAACTGCTGCCGGATTTTCAAGTGATATATGAATGAGAAACAAGTGTTAAAGTGATATTCTTCTGTTTTCTACTCCATTCTCTCTGATTTAACATTGTTTGTTTGTTTCCGCCACTCAAACAGTGGTGTATTGACTTTAATTGACTCACTTGATCGTCAAATCGATCCTACAATTGGTATCAGAGCCAGTTATGAGCCAATACACTTGAATCAGTAGCTTTTTCTACTCAAAATTTAATTTCTGGACATTTGAACGGACAAAATGGACTGAGTTTTGGACAGTGTGTGTAAAAGTGAGTTTTAACAAACCCTTGAGAGTATCAGATCAAAATTCAAAGTAAAACTGATAAAAATGGCCTGAAAACCTGTTTTCGCTTGAACGAACAATTAGGTTTCGCTTGAAAAGATCTGATCTCGCTTGAAAAGTTGTAGTAGTTTCAAGCGAAATAGGTGAGTCTGCTTGAAAACACCTGATTCAACTTGAATAAGGTGATTTCACTTGAGAGTACTTTGAGTTCGCTTGAAATACTGATTTCGCTTGAGAGTACTTTGAGTTCGCTTGAAATATTGATATCGCTTGAAAGTGTTGTCGCTTGAAAGTGAGATTTCGCTTGAAAGTCCATATTGTTCGTGATTTTGTTCGAAAGTCTGATTTTGTGTAAGACCTGTTTTCACAACTTAAGAATATGTTCGTAAACTGTTTTCTTAAAATGGAAAATCAAGATTTTTATAACTTCTTCGCCGGCAGTGGTATGACAGCAGCACAAACCTCGGGTAGTATTGTTCAAAATGTCAATATGGAGAATGAACTAGGGACGATGCAGAAACCACCTAAACTGATGAATATCGAATAGTATTCGGGTTTGTCTAGAAGGTTTAAGACATGGGTTCAAGCTAATCACTTTGAATGCTGGATGAAGATTGAAGTGATATATGAACCTCCTAAGAATGGTTTGGGTATTGTGAAAGGGATTGGCAGTTTGACAGAAACTGAAATAGCAGATTTCAAAGCTGAAAAGAAGATGATGAGTATTCTTCAACAGGCAATTAAGGAAGATATCTTAGTGTTGCTGCAACATGAGGATAATTCACAATCCATTTGGAATGAGCTGAAAGTAAAGTTTCAAGGGAGTGTAGAGATGATCAAAAGCAAGAAGGCTTTGATAAAGAAACAATTTGACATCTTCACGAGTATGAAAGGGGAAACTACAAAACAATTGATTGAAAGATACTGTCATCTAGTTGTGGAGATGGGAAGATTGGAGATAACTAAGACTAATGAGGAGTGGATCGATAAATTGGCAGACGCATTGCCATATGATGAGTGGAGTACTTATTTGATGGTGTTAAAGAACAATTCAAATTTTGGTAATTTGAATCTGAGTGGTTTCATAGAGAAGATCGAGGCACATGAGTTAGAATTAACAAAGATCAAACAGATGAATTCTGCAAACATTCAACAGGATGTGTCACTATATTACAAAGGCAGTTCTCCAGCAACAACGAATCTTAGCCCTAAGATTCAAACAGCCTTCAGTGCAGATTCGACATCTGGTGCTTCGTCGAGTACTTCAAGCAACAACAGGTCTTCACCGTTTGCGAGTTATGAGCCAAATTCCAAAGCTTCTGAACAAGCTACACCACAAAGCTTTTCAAACTCGAACAATCAGAATCAAGGTCCGGAGATAATGTACAACATTGTAGTAAATATTAAGAACGCTCAAGATTTTACAGAATCTGCTGCTAAACAACACATTGCACTACTCGCATCAGTACTGGAATCGTACGAGAGTTTAGTGGCTGGGAGAATAGGTAACCCTGATATGACGAAAGAGGATTATGATCAAATAGATCCGGAGGAGCTTGAGCTTATTGACATAAAGTGGGGTATGGCTAGTTTGGTGAGAAGAGCCCAAAGGTTTATGGAAATTACGGGCCGAAATAGTTTGTTAGGTCCAGATCAGAAGCTTGGTTTTGATAAGTCCAAAGTGACTTGTTTCAGATGTAAAGAGAAAGGGCATTTTAAGAGAGAGTGTCCGAATAGAGAGGTCAACAACCATCAAAATCCATTTACCAATGATTACTACAGACAGGCGATCTACCACAAGACAAACAACAACATGTCGTTCAAAGACCTCAGATCGAAAACAAGCCGGAAAAAGCTCTTATTGTCAACCAAGATGATGAGAAGGTAGCTGAAGGTTTCAGTTGGGATAAGTATATCCCGGGCAGTGAGGGTAGAGCAATGATGGCTGAGATTGCAGAGGTGTCTGAGAGTGTTGTTGAAACAGAGGTTGTTTGTGAAGATGTGTCTGATGAAAGTTCGGTTGAGAATGAAGAAGTTGCTGCAGAAAACCACTATTATCAATCAAAAGAAGAGTTTTTAGCTAGTTCTTTAAAATCAATTATGCCTCCTAATGTGGTTGGTTCTTTTGCAGGTTTTTTCAGTGAGCCAACAACCGGATTTTGCCAGCAGTATGAGGTTGAGAAAGCTCCGATTGAAGAGATAATTGATGTTTCAAAAGAAATGACTAAAGAAACACTAAAAGAGATTGCTGAAAAAGCCTTGATGGCAAAACTGAAAGAGGTAGACACAGAATCTGTATGAGTTAGTTGAAAACGTGTCGGTCAAAGCAGAGTTAGGTCAAAAGGAGTCTGATGGGAAATCGAAAAATCAGGAGGTCAAAACTGAAGGAGTGTCTGAGTCAGAGTCTGATAATGTCGGTAAACAGGATGTTAAATTTGAACAAGAGAAAAAGATTGTTGAAAAGATTGATTCAATTTCTGAAACTTCATGCAAAAACTGTTCAAAACCTTGCATGGAGTGTCTCGAAAAAGACACAGAGTTTCAGAAATTGAAACAATACACTGATATGATTAATTTTGATCTAAGTCAAGTAAAAGAGGCATATGATACACTGGCTAGATCGATTAAAATGATTCAAAAAGAAAGTGTGGAAAATGATAAAGCCACGAAATTATTAAAATCGACAATTTTTGATAAACAAGTGGAAGTCAATTTTCATCTTGACACAATTGCGTCATTAAAGAAAGAGTTAGAGTTAACCAAAATTGAAAATGAACGAATTGATAAAAAATTAATGAGCTATGTTGCATCTTCTTATGTCATTGAGCAGATTGTTCCACAACAACCAAATGCAACACCGGTTTTTAATAGTGTTCCACCCCCAATGTGGAATCATTACACACAGAAATATCCAGATGGGGTGGAAGCTGCTTTGAACCTCAAACTGAGAACCATTGAGAATGAGTTACCTGAGAGTATTGATGTTACATTCTCTCCGTCCGATACTGACAATGAGTCACAGGTTATTAAGACCGTTGTTGACCAAGTGTTAGACGAAGAGAGTGATAACTCAGATTTTGAAACTGTGAAAACACATTTGGAAAATTCCAGTTCTGAATGTGAAGATGATGGTAACTTCTTGGATAAGTTTATACCAAAATCAGAAAAGATTGCGAATGATGATCCGATTATGGTGGTCTACATAATGATTGGAACTGACAAACTCTATTCTGATTTTGAGTATCCAATCCAGAATGCAAACATGAAAAATGTAGAAAAGGTGTATAAACTGGTTGAGTTTGACATTTCTGAGGTAAACAACAATGAGTTCTTTTCAAAACCTAAAAAGTCTTTTGAAAAACAAAACAACCCTGGGAAGAAAGATTGGGTAAGTAACAATGGGTCTAATAAGAAAAATGGAAACAATTTTAAAAACAAAGGTATTGGGTTTGAAAAGGGAATGGCTAAGAATCTTAAGCCAAAGGAAACAATGAGTGATGTTTTTATTGTTGGTCCGAGTGTGGATGCTGAAAAGGATTATATTTTCAGTCAAAAAGCTATTGATGATTTCAATGCAGCGAAAAAGTTGAAAGAAGAGACCTACAAATCAACTTTTGTCGAGTATGACAAAAGAGTTTGTTACCGCTGCAATGAGATTGGTCATATGGCAAAACAATGCACCAAAAAGATTGAAAAACCCATTTTTAAGAAACCTGTTTTGCAAAAACCGAGATCTAAAACTTCAATTGATAACAAAGGTAAAAAACATATGGTTTCCCCCGTTCGAATCTTGAATAGAGGTGAATCTTTGAAGTCCGAAGAAAAGCTGAAATCAACTTTTGAGATTGGCGAATCTTCGAAAACCCAAAAGACTTCAAAAATTTATCCAAAGACAAGAGTTTTTGAAAACCAATCATGGGTGGCAAAACCAAAACAATCAGTTGAAGTGAAGAAAATGGAGAATGAGCTAAAATCTGAAACAAAAGTTTTTGCTAATGATGTTAAGAAGTATGAATTTGAATTAGACAAGTTCCTTGATGAATTTCCACCAATTAAAGAGAAAATTTTAAAATCAATAGCTGAACCTGTTGTCCCAAATGTCATCTTCAGTATTCCAAAAGTTGATGTGAAATGTGATTTAGTGTTTGGTAGTGTTCCACAGGTTAAGAAGTCATGGGCTTCATTGTTTGAATGAATATCTGTGATGTATGAAGGGGCTTCCGAAGCCATTTATCTCAAAGTGAATAATGGACAGTGGAGCGTCAAGACACATGACCGGAATGCTAGCATTGCTTTATGACGTTAAATCTTTAAATGGAGGATACGTAGGATTCGCTGGGAATCAGGGTGGCATAATTGTTGGTCAAGGGACTCTAACAAATGGAGTCATTTCATTTGATAAAGTGAATTACATAATAGAACTTGAAAACAATCTGCTAAGTATCTCACAGATTTGTGACAAGTCTTTCACCGTACATTTCACTAAAAATGAATGTCTTGTCTTAAAACCTGGTTTTAAAATTCCGGAAGAAATGGTGTTGTTGCGAGCTCCACGAGAAAATGACTTGTATATTCTTGATATGAGTGTCGCAACAACAACAGATCATCAAAAACAGTGTTTTGTGTCAAAAACAAAGGCTACTGAAAAAGAGTCGATTATGTGGCATCGAAAGATGGGCCACATTCATGTGCGTAAAATGAACTTCCTTGTATCTAATGATTTGGTTGAAGGTGTAAATTTGAAAAATTTTCACTTGAATGATGATTGTGTAGCTTGCAAGAAAGGAAAGCAGACAAAGAAATCACACCCGCAGAAGTTGCTGAATTCAATCAGAGTACCGCTTGAAAGACTCCACATGGATCTTTTTGGGCCGGTCAATGTGCAGAGTATTAGTGGAGATTTATACTGGCTGGTGGTCACTGATGACTTTACTAGATTTTCTTGGGTGATGTGCTTGGAGAGGAAAGATCAAACGTTTGAATCTTTGATGATTCTTTTCAAAAAGATGGAAACGGTCTACAAATTTCCGATCAGGAGAATAAGAAGTGACAATGGAACGGAGTTTAAGAACAATCGCATGCTCGAGTTCTGTAACAAGAAGGGAATTCTTCATGAATTCAGTGCACCATATACTCCACAGCAAAATGGTGTAGCTGAACGAAAGAACCGTACCATTATTGAAACAGCTCGAACAATGCTTGCAGATTCCACACTACCGATCTATTTCTGGAGTGAAGCTGTGGCAACGGCATGCTATACCTTAAATCGAGTGCTTACTGTGAAGAAATACAAAAAGACCTGTTTTGAACTTCTTCATAGATATAAGCCAAATCTAAAGTTTCTAGAACCGTTCGGATCACCATGTACTTTCATTGATCCTGATGGAAAATTTGGCGCAAAGAGTAATGAGGGATTTTTTGTTGGATATGCGAGTCTGCTAAAAAGAGTGTTCGTTCCATGTCTGAAGAAGGTAATTGAAGTTCAGCATGTAGACTGTCAGAAGCATACAACTCCACCGCAACTTCCCGGACAAAGATTGCTTTTCGACTACGACAAACTCTGGGAGTCGTTCCAACTACCGACAGAGCCGAGTGAAGAGGAACTTGCTTACTTATACCAACAGCAACAATCCATGGTACAAGATCAAATACCTAGACCGTTGGTGGTTTCTCAACCAGATGTGGATACAAACATTCCTACAACTGGTACAAACGATCACGAGGCAGGTCCGAGTGGAACAGCTCACGAACCACCAGAGGAACCAGCTCCATCATTTGATTAATCTGATGACTCAGAGTCGGAAAACGGTCCGATCTTTGATGAGGATCCAAATGTTGCATCGACTGAAGCTGAGGATCACACCGGTGATCTAGACATCACGAATCTACAATCGGAAGTTGTTGTGCCTGACACTGTCATGCCACGAACTCTTTCTTACCATCCTTCAGAGCAGATTATTGGTGATCTTCAGAGCGGAGTAAAGATGAGAGATCAGATCAACAAAGCACTTACTTGTTTTTATACATCTGTTGCTCCGTTACAAGAAGAATTCTCACTTAAATGTTTTATTTCGCAGATTGAACCCAGAATATATAAGGAAGCTTTGACTGAAGATAGCTGGGTGAATGCTATGCAAGAAGAATTGCAACAGTTTGAGAAGTTGGGTGTCTGGAGATTAGTAGACCTTCCTGATAATCAAAAGTTGATCAAAACAAAGTGGGTATTTAAATGCAAAAGAGATGATAGAGGCGTGATTGTGAGGAATAAAGCACGACTGGTAGTACAGGGTTTCAGCCAACAGGAGGGGATTGACTTTACAGAAGTGTACGCCCCTGTAGCGAGGCTCGAGGCAATAAGAATCTTCCTAGCATTTGCATCGTGGAAAGGATTCAAAGTATACCAGCTGGATGTCAAGTCTGCATTCTTATACGGCAAAATCAAAGAAGAAGTGTATGTGGGACAACCACCGGGGTTCACTGATCCACTACACAAAAACAAAGTCTATCTTCTGGATAAAGTGCTCTACGGACTTCACCAGGCCCCAAGAGCCTGGTATGAGACGCTTTCCCAACATTTGCTGGACAACGGGTTTAGCAGAGGGACAGTTGATAGTACGTTGTTTATCAAGGAAGTTGCAGGCCATCTCTTAATCGTGCAGATATACGTCGATGATATCATCTTTGGTTTGACAAATGACGAGTTGTGTAAAGATTTTGAGAATGTGATGAAAAAGAAGTTCGAGATGAGTTCAATGGGGGAGATGAAGTTCTTCTTAGGGCTACAGGTCAAACAAATGCCCTAAGGAATCTTCATTCATCAAACAAAGTACGTGAACGATGTTCTGGAGAAGTTCAACATGGCTCAATCCAGTCCAACATCAACCCCCCTAGCTCAGAATCATGGGATTTGCCCATACGAGAGTGGAGAGAAAGTGGATGAGACGCTGTATCGGTCTATGATTGGATCCTTGATGTATCTTACTGCTTCCCGCCCGGATATCATGTATCCGACGTGTTTGTGTGCACGATATCAGTCAAGCCCACCCCAGTCTCACCTGACAATCGTGAAACGCATTTTACGGTATTTGAAAGGCTGCCCAAGCACCGGCTTGTGGTATCCTAAGTCTGGAGATTTCTCTCTCACACGTTTTGCTGATTCAGATTATGGTAGTTGCAAGCAGAATGCTAAGTCCACCACTGCTGGGTGCCAGTTCTTCGGAACTCGGCTCGTAACCTGGCAGTGCAAGAAACAATCCTCAGTAGCGCTCTCTACTTGCGAGGCAGAATACGTTTCAGCCTCAAGCTGTTGTTCTCAGATCCTTTGGATCCAACAGCAGATGCGAGACTTTGGTTTGCAGTTCTTGAATACACCAATTTTTGTGGACAATGAAGCGGCTATCAACATAACAAAAAATCCGGTTCACCACTCGAAAACTAAACACATTGAAATACGGCATCACATCATCCGTGATTGCTACGAAAAGAAGTTAATCCCTATAAAACATATACACACCGATGAACAGAAGGCTGATTTCTACACTAAACTTTTTGATAGAAAAAGATTTAATTATCTTTTGAAATTGAACGGGATGAAAAATCTGTTTTCTGTGAGGGTAATCGAGTGTGAAGCCGAGGAGGACGGCGATCTGATGTGATTCACGTCAAAGTTGTCAAGTTTTGTACAGTTTATTTTCTGCCTTTGATAAAAACAAAAACACAAAAATATGTCTTTGTTTTTAGGGGGAGAAAGTTGCAGAAAAATACAAAAACATGATAAAATTACAAAAACTAAAAACATTTGAAAAGGTAAAAATGAGTTTGTGTAAAAAGGGGAAATGATAGTACATCAGCTAGACAGTGCAGTACGCTAAAGAAATGTAATGTAAAAATGTGTTAAGCAGTCTTGTAGATGATATGCCGATAGGTTTTTACACATTTAGTAGGTTTGTTCGGGATATAAACATAAAAATTCTTGCTTTTATGTGGGGAACATCTCTCGGATATATGGGTAACCCCCGAAATCTTGTTTGAAAGGTCCCTCTTTCTGAGATATTAGGTCTTTATGCTTAGTGATATCTGGGGTATTATCCCGGGACTTCTGCTGAATGGAAATTCTGACCTAGTCCCCGGAGAATACTTTACGCTGCTTGAAATATAAGCCTCCTCTCAGCATAAAAAATGATGAAACATTGAAAAATGCTAATAATGTGCTGTTGTAAAAGAAGATCCCCAAAGGGGACCCACCCAAAGTCAAACCGTCATCTCTCTGCTGAACGGAAGTTCTGACCTGAGCTCTCACGGTTTCGACGTTTCATAATTTATTCCCTTACAGATATCATCTAGGTATACTCACCTGTAAGACTGAATATTAGGATCTGGATACGGGAGTATATTCTGAGGTGGTACACGCATAAAAGTTAAGCCTTAAAACATTAAATCCATATCCTGAACAGATTGAACTTTGTGTGAAAATTTAAAGTGGACCAGTATATCGACAATCATTGCAAATTGTTTAATGCTTAAAATGTAATCTAAGCTTAACGGTACGTGTATCTTGTCAGCAGCTGATATGATCCCCTAACACACTCGCAAAAAGATTGTGTGTATAGTTTATTGCTTATCTTCATATAAATCCAAAAAGAGTTTATTTTTCATCTTATTTTTGACAACTGACGTTGGGAATCAGATGATCAAAGTCTTGTGTACTGAACAAGTCTGGATCTTGAGGGTTGGGTAAGCAGAAGATTGTGAAAAATTGATCGGTAATGGCTTGAAAGCTCAAAAGTTCATTAATTTGAACTTAAATCATTATTCTGAAAGTCAGCATCTTCATAATTTCGTCAGCCAGGGTCATTAATTTGGACTTAGACAGTTGACCAGGGTCATTAACTTGGACTTGGTTAACTGTGTGTGTTGGTAAATCCTCAAAAAGTTAAAAAAATTGAACAATGTTTTTTTAAAATGATTACATGTTTAGTTAATCAATAATTTGAACTTGATGTAACTATTAATGTTTAGTGAATGGATGTTCTCTATCAATAAGTTTTTCAAAGTGATATAAATAAAAACTTATGTTTTGGGTAGAGAATGTGCAGGAAACGTTGAAAAAGCTAGGTTTCAATTCCTGAGGATTAATGTCAGGTTTTCGATCCTAAGCTACAAATTTCAGACTGCGATCCCGGAACAACTTAAGGGGGAGTCTGTTAGAAAAGAAGAAGATTAGGAAGTTACTGAAGAAAAAGCCAAAGCATCACGAAGAAAAGTTTAAGTCGCTGTGAAGACCCGAAGACTAGACTGAAGACTCCGGTAATATCCAAGGGGGAGTTTGTTGGTGCACGATGTCTATAGCCTACGTCTTAAGTCTAGGGGTCTAATGTGTCAAATATGTATAGTACAGGGGCTAGAATGTAATTTTATGGTTTATTTCATGTAAGTTCGCTTGAAATGACATCTGGTCATTTCAAGCGAGATCAGATGATGTGAGTTCGCTTGAAATGACCTGTGTTATTTCAAGCGAGATAGGATGCCTATATATAGGCTGTTTGTGTTTCTCATTTGTAACTTTGCCATTAGTCGTGTACCGAACTGCTGTCGGATTTTCAAGTGATATATGAATGAGAAACAAGTGTTAAAGTGATATTCTTCTGTTTTCTACTCCATTCTCTCTGATTTAACACTGTTTGTTTGTTTCCACCACTCAAACAGTGGTGTATTGACTTTAATTGACTCACTTGATCGTCAAATCGATCCTACAATACATAAAATGTAAAGGTGAGCATACAAGTTTGATAATAGCATATAAAGTTCGAATTCGTTTACGCATAACCAGCACGTACACATAGTGAAATGAAGCACGTCAGTTATCGACATAGATCCATCGATACCAATGACTGTGGGTTGACTGCCTGAGGCAGTTCGCAATACATGATTACCACCGTAATCCATGCAAGTAATTGTCCTTAACAACCCCCGTGTGAACGGGTGTTGAGTCCAAACTATAGTACTATCGTTGCTAAGGCAGGTAGACAGCATTCCATGTGTAAATATAACAAACAAGCATTCGTAAGCCACGTATAACATGCATTAACGGTTAGCGTTCAAATAATATTGAGTAGTGTGTTTGATGTGATTTGAATAGTTGTAACGTATGTAACACCCAAAAGTGCATAAAGCAAAAAGGGATCGAGTATACTCACGGCGGTTGATGGATTGAAGGGAGCGCTTAGCGAGTAAAGTTAGCCTGAATGGATTGATAAAATAACGATAAGTGACGCGTAAAACGATACGAAGTGTGAATGGGTCGGATAGCAGTTCTGTCGGATGGTAATCCGATCGGACGGCTTGTCTTGTGCGGATGGCAATCCATTCGGTACGAAGTGTGAATGGGTCGGATAGCAGTTCTGTCGGATGGTAATCCGGTCGGACGGTAGTCCAGTCGGATGGCTATTCGAGTGGATTGTTTCTTCCTATGAGATGAATGTGTTTGTGTATGATGGTGTCACGGCCCTTGGCCCCGGTTTGACCTGGTCCAGAGCCGCGAGGCAGGAAATCCGATGGTATCTAATTTAGTGACATCGGAAGTCTTTTTAAACAGGATCGATTATTATTAAAACTGCTCGTTTATATATATAATATAGGGATAAATCCCATAATTTACAATAAAGTGATTTCACTGGGAAATCTTTATTTCTTAAAACATGTTTCTTTATTTATTTACATTGAGCCACTTTTCTAAGCATATAGTGCTCCACGACACTTTTCCTGTGCTCATAACAGATTACCTGAAACATGTTTGAAAAAGGTTTTGTCAGCAGGGAAATACTGAGTGAATCATTCTATTTTGCATAATATTGCATAGTTATTAATTACAGCATAAGAGCGATTACAATGGCTTCTATCTTATTTTTATCTGGCTCTCTGTCACAATGGTGACAAGTCACAATGGTGACGATGGTCATACCACTATTAGATCAATGAACCTAAATAGTGATGATTATCCCTGTAGGTCAATGAACCTAACAGTGATTATCCCGAGTAGGTCAATGAACCTGACTGGGAGAAAATTAGTAATGTGAACAATACCCCACTAACCAGTAATTCAAGATATCCACGACTTAGTCCCTGTAATTATAACCTTTGAAAATAATTTGAGGTATTGTAAAATAGTTGAAAAAAAGAGAATGACTCACATTGCAGATTTAACGAGCAGAGTATAAGCCTACTGATTAGCCTTGATTAACCTAATTTAAATAATAATGCACGCACAAACAGGTTAGTAACTAATACAGCAGTTACGACAATTCACGAGATTAAACCCTCACAACGGTTTACAAGTGCAATACTTAACAATTCAGCGGATTCACAAAGAATGACAGAGTATAGTCCGAGTTCGAACAGCACTCAAACATTCAAGTCGAAATCACGATGAATAACAAAGTATAAACTCAATTTGAGCGGCACTTAAACATTCGTTGGATAGTTATAATCGATCGGACGTTGAATCGTAATAGCGATCGAGTTATTACCCTGATTGCGGTATCAATTAGTGATCTGTGTGTGTTAATTGTGATAAACAGAGCTTATCTCAATCTACGAAACGAATTTCTTCGTCGTTCAAGTACCAGAATGCGATTGCCAAGGCCTGCTATTTATAGTGAATTTTTGACCTAGCTTACGGACCGTAACAAATATTCCCTTACGGTCCGTAAGGGACACCTCATTCTTATAGGGTAGCTACGTGTGAGACTAGGCCTGCTGAGTCGACAGATTCTTAAAATTCTATTTTGACAACGAATTAAATAGATAATCGTTAACTAGGGTGTACCCCCCTTGAGTTTTAGTGGCCCTGATCCTGATTCTGATTGTTCTGAAAATTGTAGGGTTTGCGCAGAATCACTTGGGTATCTTAATTAGGGTTTCCTATTGGTTAATTAAAATAATAAATATGACTTTTTGATGAGAGTTGTTACATTCTCCCCACCTTAATAAAAATCTCGTCCTCGAGATTTACTGGAATAATTGAGGATATTTTCGCTTCATTTCTGATTCTAACTCCTAAATGTATTAGGATCATATCTTTAAATCCCTTTTTACTTGAACTAATCTTTTGAGAAACTTTCACTTTTCTATCTTCTATCTGAAGAGGTTTCTTAACAAATTTTAACTTTTCATTTACCTCTATATCTTGAAGAGGTACTATCAAAGATTCGTCTGATAAACATTTCTTGAGATTGGATACATAAAATACTTCATGTACTCCAACTAACTCTCCTGGTAGTTGTAAACTATAAGCAACTGGTCCTATATGTTGGATTACTGAAAATGATCCTACATACCTTGGACTTAGCTTTCCTTTCTTATTCCTTTCCAAGGAGATACTTTTCAATAGCATTTTGTCTTCAACTCGAAATCCAACGGCTTTCGTCTATTATCTGTATAACTTTTCTGACGATCTCTAGCCGTCTTCAATCTTTCCTTTGTGATACTGAATATCACAGTCGTAGTCACTTAGGATTTTCATACATCTCCTTTGCCTCATATTTAATTCTTTTTGCCCAAATATATGTCTTAAATTCTTATAATCCGTATAGACAGTAAACTTATTTCCATACAGCTAATGTCTTCAATCTTAAGGGCAAAAATTTATATTTTCTAATTCTAAGTCATGAGTTGTATAGTTCTCTTCGTGCTTTTTCAACTATCTTGAAGCATACGCAATTACCTTCTTGCGTTGCATAAGCACACATACTAATCCTAGTTTTGAAGCATCACCATATACTTTAAAATCTTTTGTTTCTTCTGGTAAGGCTAAGATTTTGTTAATTTATGCTTTAAGATCCTAAAGGCTTCTTCTTGTTTAGATCTCTAATCAAACTTAATTGTTTTACAGGTTAACTTAGTTAATGGTATAGCTACTTTAGAAAAATCCTTAATAAACCGTCTATAGTATCCGGCTAAACCTACAAAATTCCTAATTTCCATTGCTGATTGCGGAATCTTCCATTTGATAATTGCTGTTATCCTAGCAGGATCTACGTGAATACCTTCATGATTCACCATATGACCTAGAAATTGCACTTCTGGCAGTCAAAATTCATACTTCGAGAATTTGGCGTAAAGCTTTTCTTTTCTTAACAAAGTTAAGAGTGCATGCAAATGCTGACAATGTTCGTCTTGACTTTTTGAATAAATAAGTATATCATCTATGAAGACAATTAAAAATTTATCCAAATACGGTTTACAGATCCTATTCATCATGTCCATGAATGCTGCAGGTGCATTCGTTAATCCGAAGGGCATGACTGTAAACTCATAATGACCATACCTAGTTTTGAAAGCAGTTTTAGGTATGTCTTCCTCTTGTACTTTCAATTGATGATATCCGGAACGTAAGTCGATCTTAGAAAAATATCTATCTCCCTGGATTTGATCGAATAGATCATCAATTCTAAGTAATGGGTATCGATTCTTACTTGTAACCTTATTCAATTCCCTATAATCAATACACATTCTCATCGAACCATCTTTTCTTAATAAACAACACTAGTGTCCCCCACACGGGGATAAATTAGGTTGTACGAAACCTTTACTTAATAATTCATCTAATTGATTTTTCAGTTTTTATATTTCTGTAGGTGCTAACTGATAAGGTTCTTTGGCTTATCAGTAAAATTCCTGGAATTAGATGAATCCTAAATTTTATCTCCTTATCGGGTATTAATCCAGGTAAATCTTCTGGGAATATATCTGGGTACTCTAAAACTACAGAAATTTCCTTAAATTCTTTATCTTTAGTATTGATGATTACTGAAATCATGTATACTATTCCTTGCTTTTGTTCATAATTAGCAACTTTCATTACTGATATGAACTTTAGGGTTTTACATAGCTTATCTCCTGTAATCATTATTACTTCTCCAGTGGTGCACAAATTTCTATGGAATTCTTATCATAGATAATTCATGCATAATTGTTTTACTAATCAATCCATTCTTAGCACAACCTTGATTTCAACTAATTTCATAGATAATAGGGTTGCAGAAAATTTATGGCTTAAAAGTTCTATTTCTACGTTTTGCAGAACCTTATTTATTTTAACTGAATTCCCATCTGCCATTTTTATTGTAGAAATTTGCCTAATGCTGGTTAAAGGTAAGTTAAGAGTTTGGCAAAATGAAGTATTTATAAAACTTTGGTTTGCACCAGAGTCAAATAATACTTTTGTTGTGAACTAAGAACATACCGGCTATCACATCTGGAATGAGCTCTGCTTCCTTAGCAGTCAGTTGGAAGGCTCTTACATTCCTTTTTGCTCCTTCTGCAGGTTTAGCTTTATTGTCAGATGGTTTGTTTAGTTTTGGACAATCTGGCCTAAGATGTCCAGCTTCTCCACAGTTGTAGCAGACTGAAAATTTCTTCCTCCTGCAGTCTTCTTCTTGATGTCCCGGAATTTTGCAAAAATTGCAATATCCTTTGCATCTTCCAAAATGCTTCCTTTTGCAAAAATTGCAAAATGGACTAGTGAAAGATTGCCCATTCCCTCCTTTCTTAAAATTGTTATGGTTACCCGGACGGAACCCTTGGGTAATCTTTTGGGCTACTTCCTTCCTTTTATTTTCTTCTCTTGTCCGGATTAGCTCATCAGTCAGAGTATTGGCTAAATCCACCGCATCATCAATCGTGCGAGGTTTCGCAGCTTTGACGATATTACGGATTTCGGAAATTAATCCCCAAATATAACGAGAAATAAGTACCGGCTCTGGCGAAGCCAGGGTTGGTACCACTCGAGCATATTCGAAGAATGTCGAAGTATACCCTCGACAATCTACATCTACCATCCGATGGGTTAGAAACTTATTTGTCATTTGTTCCTTTTCATACTCGGGACAGAATTTTCTTTCTACAAAGCTCTTAAATTCTTCCCAGTTCATAGCATATGCCATCCTTCTTCCTTTTGCTTGTAACACCGTATTCCACCATTCTAGCGCTACTTCTTTGAAAAGATTTGACGCATACATGACCTGATCATCCTGAGCACATTTACTTATGACAATTACTGCCTCGGTTTTCTCTAACCAACGCAGTGCCGCAGTCGCTCCTTCATTGCCTGCAAACTCAGTGGGTTTACAAGCAAGAAATTCTTTGTAAGTGCAACCAGGCGTTGCAGTTTTCCTTTTCTTAAGGAACGGAGCTTGCCGTGGTTCATTATCATGATTAACATGATTATTGCCTCCGTTTACGCTTTTACTGAAGTTATCTTCAGAAATACGTTTACTAGGAACGATTTGTTGCGGTTCGATTGGATTTTTAACAGCAGCAACGATTGCTGGAATAGCATTGGCTATCTCTTGAGCAACTATTTCTGGAATAGCGTTGGCTATCCCTTGAGCAACGATATTTTCTATATCCTGCCTAGTCATAAATTGATTCCCCGGTTGTTGCTCAGATTGATTAACCTCATTAACTGGTTCATTATTAGCATTTTCCATCTGATATCTAATTTATAGATAAATAATTAGTATAAAGGAAATAATCCTATGTCACAATTTAATTGCACATACTTACATAAACGAATATACAAACAAAACTGAAATTTTCTAAAAATTTCATTTGTTTTATATATCATGCTTCTATATACATCCGTTTTATTATTTATTTTACATACTGATTTTTATTATTACTATTACACAACCACAGTTTCATAATCCCCTATCCTTTGTCAGATGATATTCTAATAACGGCGTTCCTTCTCATCGTATTTCCAGGAGATCTGTTCCAAAATCTCTTGGATCCTATTCCCAGTATCCATTAGTTCTTTGCCAAAGTGGCGAAGTTCAACCATATTCTCGTTACTCATTGGTGAATTTGGTAAAGGTTCTGAATTGAACTTAGGAAAAAGCTTATAGGGATGGTTTTGTAACAGTATTTCATTATTCAACCATTCGTCTATTTGCGAGTGGATTTAAGGGTTTGGAATAGCTGGTTCTAAATTCATTGGTAGTTGTGTTTCAAGAGAATGAATAAAATCATTTTCATTAATAGACTCAATAGTATCATCGTTTGCCATTATAAAATCTAACTCTTCCTGAGATGGTAACCTCTCAATTTGCCTAGAGCTTTCCCCAAATTTCCATTTTCTTAGGCTTGGGTTTCTTAAGAGGTAAAGCGTTGAATTCTATAGGCTCTTCTAAGTCTGGTATATACCTATTGAAATCTCTGGAAACCTCTATTCTTACGGGATAGAGATTTAAATTCTGAAGGGCGTCAGACAAGTCACTCATGCTGTTATGCAAAATACACAATTACTAAGTTAAAATTTATATCAAATTTCATAGAAAACCTTTAAATATTATTTCGTATTGGGTAACTATGAAACAATCGAATATGAAAACATACTAGGTTTTATTTATGAATTTATTTATTTACTGAATACGGTTTATAGACTGTAGATAATAAAGATGCTAAAACTTTGAGTCATATTAAATTAAAGATTTGTATTTATTGCTACAGTGGCTAGCATATAGAGATCTGTCCATAATGTACACAGTTAGTCAGATAATAAAACACATAATCATAAAATGGCAATTAAATTTCCTAAGTATCTCTCAATTACTTTAATAGGCTAAAATCAATAGTAAGCTTAAATCAGTGGCTCTGATACCACCTTTTCCTGTCACGGCCCTTGGCCCCGGTTTGACCTGGTCCAGAGCCGCGAGGCAGGAAATCCGATGGTATCTAATTTAGTGACAGCTGAAGTCTTTTTAAACAGGATCGATTATTATTAAAACTGCTCGTTTATATATATAATATAGGGATAAATCCCATAATTTACAATAAAGTGATTTCACTGGGAAATCTTTATTTCTTAAAACATGTTTCTTTATTTATTTACATTGAGCCACTTTTCTAAGCATATAGTGCTCCACGGCACTTTTCCTGTGCTCATAACAGATTACCTGAAACATGTTTGAAAAATGTTTTGTCAGCAGGGAAATACTGAGTGAATCATTCTATTTTGCATAATGTTGCATAGTTATTAATTACAGCATAAGAGCGATTACAATGGCTTCTATCTTATTTTTATCTGGCTCTCTGTCACAATGGTGACAAGTCACAATGGTGACGATGGTCATACCACTATTAGATCAATGAACCTAAATAGTGATGATTATCCCTGTAGGTCAATGAACCTAACAGTGATTATCCCGAGTAGGTCAATGAACCTGACTGGGAGAAAATTAGTAATGTGCACAACACCCCACTAACCAGTAATTCAAGATATCCACGACTTAGTCCCTGTAATTATAACCTTTGAAAATAATTTGAGGTATTGTAAAATAGTTGATAAAAAGAGAATGACTCACATTGCAGATTTAACGAGCAGAGTATAAGCCTACTGATTAGCCTTGATTAACCTAATTTAAATAATAATGCACGCACAAACAGGTTAGTAACTAATACAGCAGTTACGACAATTCACGAGATTAAACCCTCACAACGGTTTACAAGTGCAATACTTAACAATTTAGCGGATTCACAACGAATGACAGAGTATAGTCCGAGTTCGAACAACACTCAAACATTCAAGTCGAAATCACGATGAATAACAAAGTATAAACTCAATTTGAGCGGCACTTAAACATTCGTTGGATAGTTATAATCGATCGGACGTTGAATCGTAATAGCGATCGAGTTATTACCCTGATTGCGGTATCAATTAGTGATCTGTGTGTGTTAATTGTGATAAACAGAGCTTATCTCAGTCTACGAAACGAATTTCTTCGTCGTTCAAGTACCAGAATGCGATTGCCAAGGCCTGCTATTTATAGTGAATTTTTGAACTAGCTTACGGACCGTAACAAATATTCCCTTACGGTCCGTAAGGGACACCTCATTCTTATAGGGTAGCTACTTGTGAGACTAGGCCTGCTGACTTGACAGATTCTTAAAATTCTATTTTGACAACGAATTAAATAGATAATCGTTAACTAGGGTGTACCCCCCTTGAGTTTTAGGGGCCCTGATCCTGATTCTGATTGTTCTGAAAATTGTAGGGTTTGCGCAGAATCACTTGGGTATCTTAATTAGGGTTTCCTATTGGTTAATTAAAATAATAAATATGACTTTTTGATGAGAGTTGTAACAGATGGCTTGTCTTTTGAAGTTTTCGTTGTAGCATTTTGAAAACATTGAAGTATCTCTATCCTTCAAGTCGGTCGATCGGATGTTCAATCGTGCGGACAGCAATCCGTTCGGATTGTCATCCGGTCGGACGGCGACCTTAGTGATGAGATTACTTAGTGAAAACAATTCATAGCAGAAGAGACACTCGGTCGGATGTCCATTCGACCGGGTGGCAACCCTGTTAATGAACATGTTGAAAATTGTTTAAGTCTTTAAAGTCCTAGTATCTCATGATCCGAAGAGTAATCCGGTCGGATGGTAGTCCGGTCGGATAGCAATCCGTTCCATACTCAGACTTCAGATAAAGTTGACAAAGTGTGGGACCCAAAGTGTGATCCGTTCGAATGGCAATCCGTTCGGGTGACCTATCCATTCGGACAGCAGTCCGGTCAGACAGCATTCCGTTCCGGGTGTTCCGTTCGTCTTACACTTGGTCGTTTAGATTGTTTGTCGTTTTATCGAGACGTTTTGATAACGCGTTAACCAACAGAACCCCATCTTGACCCAAGTGATCAAACCGACCAGGAATCACCCTAGTTCGGCCAGTTAGCCAGTTCAAGGTGGTTGTTCTTGTTTAACCCATAATCGGTAGTCTTGTGAGTAGAATCCAGATCTTGGACTAGTACAACACTAAGAATGAGTAGGATACTAGAACAAGGTCCGATTCTATCGGTTTTGAGTGCATTGAGTGTAAAAGAGTTGAAAGAAAGTTAGAACTCATCTTTCAATCCTTTTCCATTATTTTTAAGCTTAGATCTACGTGAGATCTTTGTGTATTTGTGTGGAAATCTATCAGATCTAAGTTGTTCTTGGTGGATTGAGGCCAAAACAAGAAGTTCTTCAAGAACTCATGATGAATTCATCCTAGAACACTTCAAATCTAGTGATTTCTCGGTTAAAAGTTAAGATTCAAAAGATAGAAAGGTGTAGGAGTGCGTGTAGATCAAGAAAGTACAAGATTTAGGACGAGATCTTACTGGGATTGAGAGAAATCGAAGAAAAGGTGAGCTGAGCGTGTTGTTCGGACAGAGGGTTTCCAAAAGTGGAAGGAATAAAAGTGACACGGGTATTTATAGGATTCCAAAAGAGGAAAGGGCTGTCCGGTCGGATGGCACACCACCCGGATGACTATCCGGTCGGATGACATCTCGGTCGGATGGCACCTGACACCCATGACCAAGTGGCTATCCGGTCGGATGGCTATCCGGCCGGATGGCACTTGGTTTGCGTGTTTGACGCGACGATTTTTGCTGATTCGATTTCGATTGGGTTCGACGCGATACGATAGAGTTTCCTATTCAAATTACTTTTAGTCCCAACTACTATATCTAACACTAATTATCATAGTTCGATTTCGACTGGGTTCGATTGCGTTTCGAGTTCGATTGCGATTCGATTGAGTACCACACATAACAAAATGAACATGCACAAGTAACACATAAGGCACACACACACGTATAACAATAACTAAAAAGCGTAGTTCGAGTTGCGATTCGATTCGATGTCGATTTGGTTAGCATAGTTTGATTATTGCTTAGTTATCTTTATCGCATTGTTACTTCCTATAGTTCACAGTCGTAAGTCGATTAGATGGCAATTGAAATACGTCGATTGTTGCAATCATTGACACTTACTCCACATAATAGAACTAAAATAAACATACAAAAGAAACCTACTACAAGTCAAGTTGCGCGAAATCGGTCGTTGACTTTGACCTTGACTTTAACTTCTCGAAAACACGGGGTGTTACAGCCACCCCTTGTTTAGGGAATTTCGTCCCGAAATTAGGCTGGAAGTTGTACAACCCTGTGAATCACGTTTGAGAACTTTCTCTTTCTAGACTTTCTCCTTAAATAACTGCGGGTACTTCGCCTTCATGTCGCTTTCGAGTTCCCAAGTGAACTCTGTGCCTCGTTTGCCTTTCCATCGGACTCTCACAATAGGAATGTGAGAGCGTCTGAGCTGCTTGGTTTGGCGGTCCATGATTTCGATAGGCTTTTCCACGAAGTGTAATGTTTCGTTCACTTGCAGGTCATCGAGTGGAACATGTAAGTCGTAGTCAGCTAAGCACTTTCGAAGGTTCGAAACGTGGAAAGTCGGGTGGACGTTACTAAGTTCCTCCGGTAGTTCGAGTCTATAGGCGACTTTTCCAATCCTTTCCAGAATCTTAAAAGGTCCAACATATCGAGGCGCGACCTTCCCTTTCTTTCCGAATCGGACCACACCCTTCCAAGGTGATACCTTTAGGAGTACGTAGTCACCAACGTCAAATTCAAGGGGCTTGCGTCATCTATCGGCGTAACTTTTCTGTCGATTCTGAGCTTTTACCAAGTTGTCTCGAATTTGGAAAATTTTGTCTGTCGTTTCTTGTAGCAGCTCGGGACCGGTTAATTGCGAATGACCGATCTCGTGCCACACAATAGGCGATCGAAACCTTCTTCCGTATAAAGCCTCGAATGGTGCCATTTGAATGCTCGCATGATAGCTGTTGTTATATGAGAATTCGACTAATGGAAGGTATTTGTCCCAATTACCACCGAAGTCTATGACACACGAACGGAGCATGTCTTCAAGAGTACGAATCGTTCTTTCAGTCTGACCGTCGGTTTGAGGGTGGAAAGCGGTACTTAGATTAAGTGATGTACCGAGTGCCATTTGAAATGTTTCCCACAGTCGCGAGGTAAACCGAGCATCACGATCAGAGATGATGTCACGAGGCGTCCCATGATTACAGATGATCTCGTCGGTGTAGATTCGGGCTAATCGTTCTACCTTGTAGTCTTCCCGTATTGGCAAAAAGTGAGCAGATTTGGTCAAACGGTCAACCATAACCCAGATGCTGTCGTGACCTGATGACGTGTGCGGTAGCTTCGTTATGAAGTCCATAGCTATACTCTCCCACTTCCACATGGGGATCGGTGGTTGTTCAAGCAAGCCAGAGGGTCTTTGATGTTCAGCCTTGACTCTTGCACAAGTTAGGCATTTTCCAACATAGAGAGCAATATCCCTTTTCATGCCCGGCCACCAGTACTTATAGCGAAGGTCCTGGTACATTTTGTCGGCACCAGGATGAATAGAGTACCGGGATTTGTGGGCTTCGTCCATCAGAATCTGTCGCAAATCGGTCCGTTTAGGGATCCAAATTAGGTCCAGAAAATGGAATATCCCATTTGATTTGCTCATAAGCTGGGCTCCATCGTTGTAGATTCTTTCCTTCTTCAGAGTGCGTTCATTAAAACACGCATGCTGAGCTTCGTGGTTGAGGGTCTCGAGGTCGTGTTGGGCTTGAACATTACGAGTACTAAGCAGATAGCCTGCTGAGTGCGTCGGCGACAACATTTGCTTTGCCTGGGTGATAACGAATCTCACAGTCGTAATCGTTGAGAAGCTCTACCCATCGGCGTTGACGCATATTAAGTTCCTTCTGATTAAAGATATGTTGTAGGCTCCTATGATCGGTGAAGATCGTACACTTAGTACCATACAGGTAGTGTCACCAAATCTTTAGCGCAAAAACAACTGCGCCTAGCTCGAGATCATGGGTTGTATAGTTCTTCTCGTGCATTTTGAGCTGACGAGATGCGTAAGCTATAACCTTGTCCCGTTGCATGAGGACACAACCAAGACCAAGGTTGGAAGCATCACAGTAGACGATGAAATCGTTGTTTCCGTCGGGTAACGTGAGAACAGGAGCATTGCAAAGCTTATGCTTGAGGGTTCGAAAGGCAGACTCTTGTTCAGTTCCCCAAACAAAAGGCTTGTCCTTGTGCGTAAGAGCGGTAAGCGGGACAACGATCTTTGAAAATCCTTCGATAAACCGTCGATAATAGCCCGCTAGTCCGAGAAAAGAACGGACTTCAGACGGGTTCTTAGGTGTAATCCAACTCTAGACAGCTTCAATCTTCGCAGGATCGACGTGAATACCTTGATTATTTACGATGTGACCCAGAAACTGAACTTCCTCCAACCAGAATTCACACTTGGAGAACTTGGCATAGAGTTGGTTCCCCTGGAGTAGCTCGAGAACCAAACGTAGATGTTGCGCGTGTTCGGTTTTCGATTTGGAATAGATCAAGACATCGTCGATGAACACGATGACGAAACGGTCGAGATATGGCTTACACACGCGATTCATCAGATCCATGAAAACCACGGGTGCGTTGGTTAAACCAAAGGGCATAACAACGAATTCGTAGTGGCTGTATCGAGTGCGAAACACGGTTTTGGGTATACCCTCTTCCTGAATGCGTAGCTGGTGATATCCTGAGCGCAGATCGATCTTTGAGAAACACGTAGCACCTTGTAGCTGATCAAACAAATCATCGATGCGGGGTAGGGGATAGCGGTTCTTGATAGTTAACTTATTCAATTCCCGATAGTCGATGCACATCCTGAACGACCCATCCTTCTTTTTGACAAAAAGGACTGGCGCGCCCCAGGGAGAGGTGCTCGGGCGAATAAAGCCTTTCTCAAGTAATTCCTGGAGTTGGTTTGAGAGTTCGCGCATTTCGGACGGCGCGAGTCGGTAGGGAGCTTTGGCAATAGGGTTGGTTCCAGGAATGAGGTCGATACGAAAGTCGATATCACAACTTGGCGGTAGTCCAGGAAGATCCTCTGGAAAAACATTAGGAAATTCTCGAACCACAGGAACGTCTTTCACTTCCTTCTTCTCTTTCTTTTCCTTCTCCGCTACTACAATGTTAGCCAAGAAAGCTCTGTATTCCTTGCGGAGATACTTGCTAGCTTGAACACATGACATGAGCTTGAGACCTCTCAAAGTAGTTTCACCGTAAACACACAATAAATCACCATTCGCGAGCGAGAATCGAATCATCTTGTCGAAGCACACAACTTCAGCATGGTTTTCACGAAGAAAGTCCATGCCTACTATGACGTCAAAACTTCCGAGTTGCATCGGAATAAGGTCGATTGGAAAGATGTGATTATTGAGCTCAAGAGTACAATCACGAAGAACAGAATTAACGGCGATAGTTCTTCCGGTAGCGACTTCAACATCGAACGTCGAGGAGAGTTGGGAGCGTTTACGACTAAGGAACTTCTCGAATTCGAACGATACAAAGCAATTATCGGCTACAGTATCAAATAAACACGAAGCATAAATACCATTCACAAGGAATGTACCATTGACCACGTTGTTTTCGGCTTGGGCTTGACGCACATTGATGTTGAAAGTTCTGGCGCGTGCGGTCTGTTGTTGCTGCTGCTGCTGCTGTTGTTGTTGGTGTTGCTGCTGCTGTTGAAGCTGCTGCTGCTGGGGCTCTTGTTTCACAACCCTGTTTGGGCACATGTTGTCGAAATGGTTAGGATCGTCACATGCGAAGCAGGCTCTGGCGTTGACCACGGGTGCCGGAGTAGCTTGTTGACCCTGAGGGGCAGTGAGTAGAGCTTGATGAGCAGGAGCTTGTCGAGCACGGCAGTTGGTAGTGAAATGGCCGTACATATTGCAATGAGCACACAATCGGCAAGCAATGGCAGTTGGGTGGTGGTAGGTACAAGTAGGGCAGAGCGGGTGTGGCCCAGTGTATGCACGCTTTGCAGGTGGTTCATTTGCCACAGGCGCTGCTACTTGATGTTGTTGGGCTGGTACAGCTTGAATCGGTGCAGCAGTGATCGCACAGTTCTTGTTGCTGGAACTGTTCTTTCTCTTGTTGCTCGAGGTGTTGGTTTCAGCAGTTGGTGCGGCGGTGGTAGCTTGATGCAGGTGCTTTGAAGTTTTATCCCAGAAACTAGCCTTGACCCTCTTGTCGTTGATTTCAGCGGCCAGTAGATAAGTTTCTTCGATCGTTGTAGTCTTAGCCGCTTGAACGAAATCAGCGACGCAGTCGGGAAAAGCTCAGATGTACTTCTTGATTGTGATCTCCGGAGTTTTGACTTGATCAGGACAGATGATGCTTAGCTGCTTGAAGCGAGCAGTGAGAGCAGCGTTGTCACCTTCCTTCTGATGTATGTGCCAAAATTCATCCTCTAGCTTCTGACGTTCATGAGGAGGGCAGAATTCCTCTAGCATGACTTCCTTGAGCTCGTCCCACGACAGACCGTAGGCTGCATCGTTCCCTCGCTTGTTCCTCTCGGCCGTCCACCAGTCTAGTGCACGGGACTGGAAAACGCTGGTAGCATTCAGAGTTCGGAGGTCATCGGGGCAACCACTCTGTCGTAGAGTGACCTCAATGGAATCAAACCATTGGAATAGTGCAGTAGGACCTCCCTCGCCAGTGAATTCTTTTGGCCCACACGACTTGAATTGCTTGAAATTGAAGGCCTTGGCGGTAGCTTTAGGAGCTTCGGTTCTCGACTCCTCGGACGATTTGCTGACATTCTCATAAACATCACTCACAGCCTTTGCTACACTTTTAGCGATAATGGAGCAAGGCGTTTGTCTCTCTTTTCTTGACGAGAAAGTAAGGGATGACGGGATCCAGATGACATTACCTGCAACAGACATTGTCACAGGACTCAACACATTGTATTCGAATCTCACCTCACACGCCTACTACTTACTAAAGCTTAGTAACACGCATAATCACATAACACATAGGCACGAAATCACGGATTCACATAGTCACAGAAGCACATAATCACAAAATCACGTAAGCACATAGCGCACAGAAGCACAAAAGCACATATACATGTAGTCACAGAGGCGGTCAGAATACAGAAACCTATCATTTATAGTTCGCGATCGTCCGAGTATAGCGTTCGTGTTTGATATATCGAGTCGTGTAGGGTAAGCGTAGCATAAAGTCGTCCACAATTTTAGCGATTTGTTAGCGTATCGAGATAGAAATGCACTGCGAGTCGTGCGTGTCGATCGAAGTGAAAGCAAAAATCGAGTAAATTTCCAAAAATTCAAACACATAAACAGGCAATTTCATGTAAAAGCACATAAAATCAACGAATCATCAGAGTCAGCAGTTGCGGGCTCAAAATCAAAACACATAGAAATCGAGAAATAGATTGTCTGCGGCTAGTAGACTTCGACTACCCAAAGTGGTTCGACTATTCACAAGGATCTGGTGTGCACATTTGACCTTCAGGACTATGCTTTTGCCTCGATTCTTGGGCGTTTGGCACTCATCCCGTTAGTCATATTGTGACTTCAGGTCGTTGGAGTCCGTCGAACTTTGGTGAGAGTTTTGTATAAAAGCGGAACAAGTAGTCAAGGTTAGGGTTTCACCCCTAGCTTGTCCCTGTTTTAATAAAATTGAGGAGATTATTCATCAAAATATGGATTTCACTCCTGATTCGGCATAATTCTCCCCGTTTGTAGATAAAATGCGGGTTGGTTAAGCAACTTTAGTCGAGAGTTTGCGGTTTTCACACCTAATCTCGGCTTAATTGCTCATTTATAGCTGTAAATTCGAGTGCAGTGATAGTGTAGCATAAGCGAGAATAACAAGAAAATAGTAGTAAACTTACGCAAAATCACTAACGAACATGCATAAGTCGGTCTGTTGGATCCTAACTATAGACTAGGTATCTAAGACATCGACTCGGACTAGGCCGTGTCTTGCCTAATTCCCTATAGTTATGGCTTTGATACCAATCTGTCACACCCCAACCGATGGCGGAAACATCGGGGCATGGCACTGAGCGAAACAGATTGTCCAGAAGTTTCCATAACAATTATCATTACCATTCAATTAAATAACATGTCCCATACCATGTCTCAAACAGTAAACAAATTATTACAGATAAAAACTAGGCAAATAATTCTGTTCCGACAACTCAAATTTAAATAGAGCAATTGTTTATCTGCTTTTAGAGACCCTTGGTTCAATTACTACAGACAACTATTTGTTGGGCTCTAGAGCTTTATTCTAGCTTCATTTTCCTACCAAATGTGCATCCTAAGCACCTGTCACATACGTTAAAATAAAGTCAATACATAAAATGTAAATGTGAGCATACAAGTTTGATAATAGCATATAAAGTTCTAATTCATTTACGCATAACCAACACGTACACATAGTGAAATGAAGCATGTTAGTTATCGACATAGATCCATCGATACCAATGACTGCGGGTTGACTGCCCGAGGCAGTTCGCAATACATGATTACCATCGTAATCCATGCAAGTAATTGTCCTTAACAACCCCCGTGTGAACGGGTGCTGAGTCCAAACTATAGTACTATCGTTGCTAAGGCAGGTAGACAACATTCCATGTGTAAACATAACAAACAAGCATTCATAAGCCACGTATAACATGCATTAACGGTTAGCGTTCAAATAGTATTGAGTAGTGTGTTTGATGTGATTTGAATAGTTGTAACGTATGTAACACCCAAAAGTGCATAAAGCAAAAAGGGATCGAGTATACTCACGGCGGTTGATGGATTGAAGGGAGCGCTTAGCGAGTAAAGTTAGCCTGAATGGATTGATAGCATAACGATAAGTGACGCGTAAAACGATACGAAGTGTGAATGGGTCGGATAGCAGTTCGGTCGGATGGTAATCCGATCGGATGGCTTGTCTTGTCTTGTCTTGTGCGGATGGCAATCCGTTCGGATGGTCTTCCGGTCGGACGGTAGTCCAGTCGGATGGCTATTCGAGTGGATTGTTTCTTCCTATGAGATGAATATGTTTGTGTATGATGGCTTGTCTTTTGAAGTTTTCGTTGTAGCATTTTGAAAACATTGAAGTATTTCTATCCTTCAAGTCGGTCGATCGAACGTTCAATCGTGCGGACAGCAATCCGTTCGGATTGTCATCCGGTAGGACGGCGACCTTAGTGATGAGATTACTTAGTGAAAACAATTCATAGCAGAAGAGTCACTCGGTCGGATGTCCATTCGACCGGGTGGCAACCCTGTTAATGAACATGTTGAAAATTGTTTAAGTCTTTAAAGTCCTAGTATCTCATGATCCGAAGAGTAATCCGGTCGGATGGTAGTCCGGTCGGATAGCAATCCGTTCAATACTCAGACTTCAGATAAAGTTGACTAAGTGTGGGACCCAAAGTGTGATCCGTTCGGATGGCAATCCGTTCGGGTGACCTATCCGTTCGGACAGCATTCCGTTCCGGTTGTTCCGTTCGTCTTACACTTGGTCGTTTAGTTTGTTTCTCGTTTTATCGAGACGTTTTGATAACGCGTTAACCAACATAACCCCATCTTGACCCAAGTGACCGAACCGACCAGGAATCACCCTAGTTCGGCCAGTTAGCCGGTTCAAGGCGGTTGTTCTTGTTTAACCCGGAATCGGTAGTCTCGTGAGTAGAATCCAGATCTTGGACTAGTACAACACTAAGAATGAGTAGGAGACTAGAACAAGGTCCGATTCTATTGGTTTTGAGTGCATTGAGTGTAAAAGAGTTGAAAGAAAGTTAGAACTCATCTTTTAATCCTTTTCCATTATGTTTAAGCTTAGATCTATGCGAGATCTTTGTGTATTTGTGTGGAATTCTATCAGATCTAAGTTTTTCTTGGTGGATTGAGGCCAAAACAAGAAGTTCTTCAAGAACTCATGATGACATCATCCTAGAACACCTCAAATCTAGTGATTTCTCGGTTAAAAGTTAAGATTCAAAAGATAGAAAGGTGTAGGAGTGCGTGTAGATCAAGAAAGTAAAAGATTTAGGACGAGATCTTACCGGGATTGAGAGAAATCGAAGAAAAGGTGAGCTGAGCGTGTTGTTCGGACAGAGGGTTTCCAAAAGTGGAAGGAATGAAAGTAACACAGGTATTTATAGGATTCCAAAAGAGGAAAGGGCTGTCCGGTCGGATGGCACACCGCCCGGATGACTATCCGGTCGGATGACATCTCGGTCGGATGGCTATCTGGCCGGATGGCACTTGGTTTGCGTGTTTGACGCGACGATTTTTGCTGATTCGATTTCGATTGGGTTCGACGCGATACGATAGAGTTTCCTATTCAAATTACTTTTAGTCCCAACTACTATATCTAACACTAATTATCATAGTTCGATTTCGACTGGGTTCGATTGCGATTCGATTGAGTACCACACATAACAAAATGAACATGCACAAGTAACACATAAGGCACACACACACGTATAACAATAACTAAAAAGCGTAGTTCGAGTTGCGATTCGATTCGATTCGATGTCGATTTGGTTAGCATAGTTTGATTATTGCTTAGTTATCTTTATCGCATTGTTACTTCCTATAGTTCACAGTCGTAAGTCGATTAGATGGCAATTGAAATACGTCGATTGTTGCAATCATTGACACTTACTCCACATAATACAACTAAAATAAACATACAAAAGAAACCTACTACAAGTCAAGTTGCGCGAAATCGGTCGTTGACTTTGACCTTAACTTTGACTTTGACTTCTCGAAAACACGGGGTGTTACAGCTTGGGTTAAAGGTAGGTGGTTTTGGGTTAGTGGTTAGTAAAAAGGGCTAAAAGTGTAAAAAGTGTTCGTCGTAAAACTTTTTGTTTTTGTGGCTTTTATTCAAACTAAGCATTTTCAAACAAAGTTTCTTTGAGGAACTTGTTTGTTTATTGCTATACTTCATTTTTTTTATAAGGAAACGTCACAAGACAACCGAGCTTTCTACTAAAATAAAGAGTTAAAAAGAAAAAGGTTTTGGTGGGTAAAGGGTGCTTGTTTTGTGGGTTTAGAAATGAAAAGGTTTAGGCTCAAAGGGGTTAACTAAGGGGATTTTGGGTAGGTGAAAAAGAAAATGAAAAAATAATGGTGTTGAAAAGAAAATGGGTTAGTCCTAATGCCTCTATCATTTACTTACTTGGGTTTAAGTTGGTAAGGACCGGGAATGTATTGTTGTGGCAAGTTCTAGAGTCGTAAGAACCAAGCGGCTATTCACGCAAGAAACGAAAAATGAGCATTTAGTTTAAAGATATTGTTAAGATCTTAGGTTGTCATGATTGTGTTTGTTTGTATAAATTGATGAGATTATGTGCAGCGGAATTGAAACAAACTTTGTAAACACAATTAAAGGGAAAATAGTTTTTCATAAACACGTGATTCTCATTAGTGTCGAATGATTACAATCAAAAGATTACAAGCATGCTTACATGCTAAACTCCCCCTCAGCCTGAGCTCAATGGTAGATCGTACAAGATGATTGGTGATGAAGGAGAAAACTCCTTGAATAGAACAATACAAACTGTTCTATTTATAGTACACATCAAACCACTGAAGCATCTAAGCTGACGTCACCATGAAAGCGACATTTAACAACCTAACAAACTCTAACTACTGACCTATTACAACCACTGATTACAAATTACTAATTATAAGTAAAATACAAAACATAAGTAAACTACTGCTTCAACTTTCCACTGTTGTAGTCTAAGCACTGATGTTGAGCATCAGTGCTTTCTTCAAAGGTGATCAGTCCTTGAATGGGCAGGGCTTATGTCTTCAGTAGTACTTAGGGAACAACAGTAGATAGAGCATCAGTATTTTAACAACATCAGTCTTTAGAACAGTAGTTGTTGCAAGAGCAGTATTTGAGTCCATCAGATGTTAGGATCACTTTCAAGGGGAAAGTTTAGTGCAAACAGCTGCTTATGATGAATCCACTGTCCTGATCTAGTTTTGGCTTTAATCAACTGTTCCTTTGGTAGGGTTCAATCCCAACAATCTCCCCCTGGAACAGATGATTCCAAAACCCTTCATTATTGTAGATCTTTATTGCCTCATCAACAGTTCCCTTATCTGTCCTTTAAGTTGTAACTCAAAGTCCAGGGCATCTGTGTCATCCTCATCCCTGCACAGTGGAAGATCAAGGAGATCTTGCAGATCTTCAACACCCAGGCCCAATGCTAGTTCCCATGATATTTTCTTCACATCACCACTGGATTTGATCAGAGTCAATACGTGGGTCTGTTTGTCAGACTTCCACTTTAGTATTTTTTTTAATCCAATGGGTTTCTTGGGAGAGGTTTTATTGCAGATGAGTTTGGAGATGGTAGCCTGGTAATAACTGGCTGAGCAGTGGTTGAAGGTTGTTCAGACTCAAGTCTTTCTTCAATCATTCTTTTAACTCCTTCTTTCACAATATACTCTTCTGCTTCTTGATCTGCTGCTGTTACTTTATCCATCTGCTTTTGTCTCCTTCTTTGGTAAAGGAAGGCAACTGGTGGAGCAGTGGATCTTTTGAATTGTTGCTTTTGTGGCTTTTCTGGAACCACTTCTTTAGAATAATCAGGCTTTTGTGGAATATCAGGATTTTTCTTCCTTAGTTCTTCCAGCCTTTGGTAACTTGCCCTGACCTTGTCATCCTTCCATCTTGTTACTTGATTTCTTGACCCAAAATCATCAGTAATAAGTTCCTCTTTCATTCTTTTCAGCTCTAGCACCTTGTCTGGTAGATTTTTTATGTATTTTGACCAGACAGGTGGAGTATGTTTAACCTTGTCCTTATTCATCTTTTCAATCCTTTCTAACTCCTCTTTGAGTTCACCCACTGTCCGTTCTTTATATTGAGCTTTGTCACCTTTGTACCTTTTGAAGGCCATGATGTGCTCAATATAATGTTTCTTCAAGGTTTCATCATCTCTTTCTGAAAGCTTTTGACACAAATCTTTTGAAAACTGCTCCAATGTTCTGACTTGTGTGAGCAGGAATTGATAGTGCCTTTGAATTTCTTTATCAGATTTTCCGTGTGAGTTTCTTTTAGAGATATCCTCTGCTTGTTGAGCTTTGACTTTCAGGTATTCTTCAATATTATTAGGCCTTTTATATCCTTGGACAGATGGTAGGTTTCTTTTAGCAGGGTCATCTTCAGAATAAAAAGATTTGATTTCTTCTCTGACTGCTATAAGTTCCAGAGGATATTGGACAGCTGCTAAAACAATGGCAGTGTTTGGGTTAAAAGCCTGTGCAGAAGAAAGTGGAACAGGGTTTGGAATTATAGCAAGTGATAATGGTTATGAAGATGTTGGTGGTGGTGGAGAATCATCATCTTTTAAAATCATCCTTCTCCTTTTTGGTTTAGGAGAGGCTGGTGGTGTTTTGGTTGGTTCAGTGGTGGTGGTGATTTGAGTGGTGGTTATTGTAGTGGAGGGTGGTTGACAAACAGCTGTTGAAACAACTGGTGGTTCAACCACTGTTGTCACTACAACTGATGATGTGTCATCAGCTGTCTTCTGCTTTTTAGCAGGAGGTGATGGTGGTGATGAAGTTGTTTTTGGTGGTGAGGTGGTTTTTGGTGGTGATGGTATTTTTGGTGGGGCAGTGGTTGTAGTTGAAGTGGTGGTTGTTGGGTTAACAACTGCTGAAACCACTGAAGTACCAACATTTGTTGATACAACAGGTGTTACAACAGCTGTTGGTTTGGGAGATTGATGTGTGGAGTTTTTAGGAGGTTTGGGAGTATGTTTTGTGGATCTGGATGGTGTGTGTTTGGGTTCCCTCACTTTTCTAGTGGGATTCTTTCTTTTTTGCTCAGGATTTTTATCATTCTTTGGCTCAGAAGTGCCCTGCTCATTCATTTCCATAAAAACTCTCTTCTCCTGATCAAACCTTGCTTTATCCTTTGCCTCCATATCCCTTTTTACCCTTGCTTTTGCATCAGCAATGGTATTTGTGGTTACATCAATCTTTTTAGAGCCATCTGGCAAAGGGATGTCTGCAAGCATACTTGAATTGTCTGGTGCAATGTACAGACCATCTTCATATCCCTTCTTTTTCAACTGCTTCATTTTCTCCCCCTTTTTTGGCATCATCTGGTGGTGGGTTGTCCACAAAGATGATAGAGGGAGGAGCAGTGCCAGTGGTCTTTAGTAAATGGGCCTTGATTGCATTGATATCAGCCTGGGTATCTTTAGACCTTGCTTCCATGAGATTTCTGATTTTTGAACTTGTATCTCATGTTGCTGATCAGCTAATTCTCTTTGATGATGGAGCAGAGGTTGAAACAAACTCCACAACTCATTTGGTGTAGGAGCAGATGATTGAGCAGCTGTTGGAGTTGGTGCAGCAGTGGGTGGTACCTTTTGTACTTTCAACAACTGTTGCAGCATGTCTTTGATATCTGCAACAGATGTATCCAGTCTGTTAACTCTATCCATTAATTCTCGGTACATTAAACCCTCACCCAATTTAATGGGATCATCCGATTTCCCACATTCAGTAGTTGTAACAGTGGTTGACTCAGGGAATGTATTCCAAAAGTCATCCACTGATGCCCCTTTGTCTTGGAACTGGGGACTTCTTCCTTCAGCTGGGGTGACCACTTTTAGTGAACCAGTAAAAACTGGATGTACCATGGTTCCCAAAGATGGAATTGCCTTCAAGGAAGTCTGATTTATGGAACTACTGTCCAAGTGCAAACCAGTGGGTTCAGCACTTGTAGTAGTTGCTTCACTTGAACTAACACCAAGAGTTACATGTAACTCAGGGGGTGTAACCTCCTCAGGTGTTGTTGGTGGGTTAGCAATGATTGAAACAACAGACTCAGTCACTTTCTGAGGTATAATCTCATTAACAGGTGATTGAGATGAACTGATTTGTGTTTGGTTTAAATCAATAGCATCCAACAAAATTTTTGTTTGTGGTGGAGTTTGGGAAGTGAGGATGGGTGTGGAAAGAGAATTTTCCCCGGGCAGTGGGCTGTGGATGATGGAAACAGGTGATTCCAGAGCATCATATTGTGGTGTCCCTATTCTTACAACCTGATCTTTTTTAGAAGAAGCAGGAGGAGTTTGAGGCATGGGTTGAGATCTTTCTACCATCTGCTGTGAGGAAGTAGCAGCAGTGGTTTCTAGTGACTTTTGTGTTGTCACTGGCAGTTGCTCTGGGATCTCATCTTCCAGAGTTGCCTTTCTTGTAGGTTTGGGGGGCTTTTGAGTTTTCTTTTGTTTTGGTTTTCTGGTGGTTTTAGGTGTGGGTTTCACAGCAGTTGTTTTGCTGCTGTGATCACCTAAAGCAGTGGGCTCAGCAGCAGGTGCCTGAGGAGCAGTGGTAGCTGCTAAATTCTGCTCAGGAGCCTCTGCTTGTGTTTTGGACACTTTTGATAGCCTTGTAAATGTTTCAGTTGTAAGGCCATTTATTTGAAAAGGTTCACCCTGGATGAGCACATGAGCATCATCCTTTCCAAATTTCTTTTGAAAATAATAGCTTAGGAACCTTGGAAATAGTAAAAATGATTTGCTAGTAACATTTTTGACCAGGTCATCAAAGATCTCCTGGGAGTAGTTAAAATTTTCGTTATGTAAAATAGCATAACCCAGGTATTGGATCTTTAATGGTATTTCATTAAAAGCAGTGGTTTTATTCGAAACACACATCAAGAGGGTATGGAATAAAAATCTTGTTGCAGGAGGAAAACTACCTTTTTGTAAGGTATCCTTTTTCATTTCCTCAGCATACCCCCTCTCAATAAAATCAGTTTGATACTCGATTTTGGGAAAAGAAGTTTTACCTTGCTGATCATCGAGTTCGAAAACCTCTGAAATGGATTGTGGTGTGATTTGAACTGATTTACCCACTATTGAGGAATTGATGGCTATGATCGTCTCACCTTGAGATTCAAGTGTGGCATTCTTCCAAAATTCTCTCTGGGTTTTCAGGTAAATCGGAGCATCAGCAGTCAACAAAGTTTTGTACTTTGAAGACGAAAGAGCGTCAATGATGGAATTGAAGGTGTTAGTGTTAGTGGGTTTTGTGAGTAGACCCAAGTAATTATGAGGAGCTTTGTATGGAATTTCTATGGCTTTTTCAGTGGATTTTTTAGATGTTGAAGACGGTGATTTTGCCATTTTGAGGAAGAAGACTGTTGAATAATTTGAGAGAAATGGATGATAACTGCTTTGAGAAAGGAATTTTTTGAATTCGATTCGACAGTGAAAACCCTGTTTGGGGGTTTTGATCAGGGTTTTAGAGTGGAAAAAATATGAATGCTGACATGGCAGCGGTTACAAAAGATCTGACCGCTATGTACTATCCACGTGCCAACCCTTGATGAGTAATGGAAGACAGTTGTTTTATGAAGCCACTGATTGAACAATATCAGTGGTTGCAACGGATATAATGAAAACAGCGGGTGATTTTAACTATCAGTGGATAGCATATCAGTGGATGAAAACACTGATTTTGAACAACAGTGATATCCAAGGAAAAGAGAGAACAGGGGTTGACTTTCAGCAGTGGACAGCTTTTCACAGAGCAGACGTTTGAACAAAACAGTGGTTATGGCAGACTTTTAAGGATTTAATGAAAATTTCATTTTTAGCTATTTTTAAGGATGAATTTTTGATTTTCTGAAAACATTTTAATGCTTTTATTCATAGAAAAACAGGATTTTGCCTGTTATTCCATGTTCAGCATGCCAAACCTAGAGATCAAGCTTTCAAAGGTGGATGTATCTAATGCTTTTGTTAGTACATCTGCCAGCTGATCCTTAGTTGGAACATGATGCAGAGAAATCAAACCTTTTTCATAGCAATCCCTCACAAAGTGATGTATGATTGTGAATGATGATGAATCAATGAGATTTTGAATCTTTGATGATATATTTCGGCTACTTGACTGTCCTGCATAAAAGAAGTCTTTTGAGCAAATATACCAAAATTCAATAACATATTTTTGAAGTTACAAACAGTTGGACTTTTTAGCAACAGCAACATCATAATATTCTTCAAAAATAATTGTGGAAACATCTGCTACATGTGTATAGTCGAAACACTAAGCTTATTGCCTAGGAATTGATATCCCCTGATGTAAAATTTTCACACTCTTGGTGTCTGTACTTGTTTTGAGTTTGATAAAACTTGACAACCATGCTTCAACATATGCAATGTTCTTTGGGAATCCACTTTTTGCCAAATAGATTCTCATCCTTTGGCTGTGGCACAAGATTTTCAATCTTGTTGTTACTGAACTGCTGAAGCTCCTCTTTCATAACAGCTACCCAACTTTCTGTCTTTAAATGCACAAAAGTACATGACTTGTTGATGAGATGGTAGAGTGCCAGAGAGAAAACAACTGTTTTAGGATGAACTTTTTATAGAAATCCCTTTTCAATGATGTTGCCAAGTGTGTGGTGAAATGGTTGAGTTTTAAGGAGGATTTTGATGGTTAAAAGGTGAAACTTCAAATGTGAATCATCTGAACTAACATCTGTTGGTGACTTTAGTGATCCAACATCTGTTTGAAATGGTGGTGAAAGGATTTAACAGATGGATTTGGCCCACTGATAATTTATATCCATATTTTTTTTATGGATATTTATTAACAGTGGTTTGGGGTAAAGTAGTAGCAGAGGTTTAGAAGGCTATTTTGGTCAAACACTGTTTGTGCATCAGTGAATGAGCTTCAACAGCTGTTTTGTACATCTGCTGCTCTGATGGAAGAAATGATTTTAGTATCATGTCCAACATCTGTTGATGGTGAATGTGAGTTACCTTGTAGCATAAACCTCTTTGTTGATATATGACTGGAGATACCTTTGTTACCCGAACTTCCCTGTTACAGTGATTGTGCATGGTTGCTTGATGACAAATGTTTGACCAAAAATGTATGTTAATTCTGGTTTTCCTTTTTTAGGACCCACCTGTGGACTCTTGAGTGTTTTAGATTTATACTCTTTTCTTTTGATTTCAAAAGTTTTGAGATAAACACACTTTTGAGTTTTTGTAATTTTTCTTCTTTCCCTTTTTACCCTTTCCATAGACAGGAATATTGAAACATTCACTGGAAGGTTTTTAAGGAAAGAATACTCAATCCAAAATCATTTTTAGCAATGTTTTGAGAGATTTGGACATTTTTGCAAATGCTTATGCCAAATTTCACATTACTCATGATCTGGTTTTCTAAACATCAACCATATAACCTTAGTAGGATTTCACCCCTTTTTTCACAAGAGATCTGGACTATTTTTCAAACTCTTTACAACCCTGATATTTTACTATCAGAGTTTTGAGTTGATCCATGGTTGTATCTGATGCAAATTTTTGAGACTACTGATTTTTATCTAACTGTAAAACAATTTTGTTTTAACTTTATAAGGTTTTTCAAAATTGTTGTTCACGTATAAGATTTTGTTCCTAAGGTTTTGTTTATCTCTCATATGTTACCAAGGGCATAATTGCCATTTTCTGAACATAGGTGTTGGACCGTGTTCCGACCCTAAACAGTCAGCGTAAGGATGTTCATCTTCACTTATGAAGGCGGAATCAACATAGATGAAGTTACACAGCTTTTCACGTTCAAATCCTTTATTTTTATTGCTTTCTGATATCGTTTTGACAGAATTTCGTTACAGCAACAATGATCTAGGTCCGCTCCAAGTTACATCAACAAATGAATACATCAGGTATATATAGTGTGGAGAGGTTCGCTTATACGGACTGACAAATAAGCGGACCTACTACATTGACATAAAAGCGGACCTACTGATGTACACATAAGCGGACCTCTATGAGCGGACCTATGTCTAAAGACCATATAAGCGGACCTATCAGCATAGGTTCATATATACGGACCTATCTGACATATAAACGGACCTATCAACATAGGTTCACATATGCGGACCTATCTTAACCTAAGACTTGAAATAAACGTAGTCAACAGACATTTCATGTATCAACAGACTCCCCCTTGGATGTTGACGTAGTCTTCAGCTTCTGAGTCTTCAGTCTTGGTCTTTTCTCCAACTCTCTGTCTTCACATCATAAGCATTCTTCACAGGTTCACAATCTTGCTCCATCTTCAAACTCCCCTTTGACTATTGATCCAGACTCCCCCTTTCACAGACTCCCCCTCTCGATATGCTAGAATCTGAGGTATCTGGTTCAAGCTTTGACAAATAGCTTCCTTTGGGAATAATGAAGTTCAACCTGTTACTCAACCAACAAACATTACAAACTATCTTTTCAACATTAAATCACAAACTCAATCAGTTATAGCAATCCACTCAAGTATTCAGGTCCAAGTTAATGACCCTGATTACTCAATTAATCTACCAAGTCCAATTTAATGACCTTGGTTGATCATTTGACGAAATAAAACTGATTTAAAACAACAATTTCAAACAATTTCTGAAAATAACAAGTATCAAGTTAATGAACTTGTTTTTGACTTTCCAATAACACAAACTTCAACAAAATAAGCTCTCCTCATTCTTCAGTACAGAATCTCCTGCATCTGCTTCAAACATCTGAGAATCCAACAATCAACTCTCCACTTTGGTTTGTCGGAAAATAAAGCAGAAATAAAATCTTTTTTGGATTTTATAAAGTGTTCTAAACTAAGAAATGAAATACAGAAAACTTAAATTGCAGAAAGTAAACAAAGTAAACTATTTACAAACATATTTTTGGCGAGCGTGTCAGGGAATCATATCAGCTTTTCAGACAAATTACAAGTACCGTTAAGCTTCATTTCATACTCAGACTTAAACAATTCACATCGATTGTCGATATACTGATCCATCTTAAATTCCCACACAAATTTTAATTTACTCAAGATACGATTTAGATGAATTATGAACTTAGCTCATTCATGTGTCCCACCTCTTGAATATACTCCCGTATCCAGAATCCCAATAATCAGTCTTACAGGTGAGTATACTACAATGATATCTGTATATAAATTAGGTATGCGAGGGCCGAGGGATCTCAGATCGATACTTCCGTATACGCAGAGAGATATCAGCTTCGACTTTACGGTATGTCCCCTTTAGAGGATCTTTTTGCTTACAACAGCAGCGACTATCAATTTTATTGTTTCATCGGCATGCTGAGGGTTTAATGCTATGTTTCAAGCATTGCAGAAAGTATTAGCCAAGGACTAGGTCAGAACCACCGTTCAGCAGAAGTCCCGGAATAATACCCCAGACATCATTGAGTATAAAGACCTAGTATATCAGATTATGAGACCTTTCAAACGAGATTTCAGGGGTTACCTATATATCCAAGTAGTGTTCCCCACGAATTTCACAAGTTTGAAATTTAGGTTTATATCCCGAATAAATCTACTAAATGTGCGAAAACCTATCGACACATCATCAGTGAGACTGTTTAACTCATTTAAACTTTACAAATCTTTAGCATACTGTAATCGTCTAGCCGATGTACTATCATTTTCCCTATATACACAAGCTCTTTTTCAGATTTTATCATGTTTTTGTATTTTTTCATTTTTTACTGTTTTTGTATTTTCTGAAAAATAAACTATATACAAATATCTATCTACTCCCCCTAAATACCAAAACAAGTAAAAAATCGACAAACCATTGCAGATTGTTTCTCGTCTTCATCCGCAACAGTACTTTCATCAACGCCCACAATTCCATCCGACACCGAAAGAAGCTTCATACCATTCAGTTTTAACAAATATTTAAACCGATTTTTATCAAAAGCTTTGGTATGTAAATCAGCTTTCTGTTCATCAGTGTGGATTTTCTCAATTCGTATCAACTTTTTCTCAAAACAATCACGAATAAAGTGATGACGAATTTCTATGTGTTTAGTTTTAGCATGATGTACTGGATTCTTTGTTATATTTATAGCGGCCTCATTATCAACAAAAAGAGGTGTGTTAAGAAACTGCAAACCGTAGTCGCACATCTGTTGCCGTATCCACAAGATCTGAGAGCAGCAACTGCTAGCAGAAACATACTCCGCTTCACATGTAGATAACGCCACAGACGTTTGTTTCTTACACTGCCAGGTAACCAATCTAGGACCAAAGAACTGGCATCCTGCAGTTGTTGATTTTGAATTGACTTTGCAGCATCCGAAATCCGAATCGGAATACCCTTCGAGCGTAAAGTCGCCTTTCCTAGGATACCACAACCCCAATGAAGGAGTTCCTTTCAGGTAGCGCAATATCCTCTTCACAATGATCATATGCGATGCTCTCGGGTTAGACTGAAATCTTGCTGCGAGGCACGTTGGGTACATGATATCAGGACGTGAAGCAGTTAGGTACATTAAAGAACCTATCATGGAACGGTAAAACGTTTCATCAGCCCTGTCTCCGGTGAGATCTGGGTGAATCCCATGATTTGTTGCAAGTGGGGTAGCAGCTGGAGTAGAACTTGACATCCCAAATTTCTCTAGAATATCATGAACATACTTTGACTGATGAATGAAAATTCCCTCAGGAAGTTGTTCAACTTGTAAACCCAGAAAGAATTTCATCTCCCCCATTGATGACATTTCAAACTTTTGCTTCATCACTGATTCAAAATCTTTGCATAGATTTTCATTTGTCGACCCAAAGATTATATCGTCCACATAAATCTGAACTATCAGAAGATGACCATCGACCTCTTTAGTGAAGAGAGTGGCATCCACTTTTCCACGAATGAACTTGTTGGCTAGTAGGTGTTGAGACAAAGTCTCGTACCAGGCTCTCGGGGCCTGATGTAAACCATACAGCGCTTTGTCCAATAATTCTTCCATCTTACTGTTCTTGAATTCAGTACCATTATCACTTCGAATTCTCTTGATACGCCTTTGGTACAAATTCTCAATCTTCCTGAACAGCCCCATCAAACTGTCAAATGTTTCATCTTTCGTCTTCAAGAAAGAAACCCACGAAAATCTGGAATAATCATCAGTAACGACCAAACAGTAGTAATCTCCTGTAATACTTTTGACATTCACCAGACCAAACAAATCCATGTGAAGTCTTTCCAGAGGTCTTGAAACTGAATTGACTTGCTTTGTAGGGTGTGACTTTTTCTTCTGCTTGCCTTTGATGCAGCTAATGCACTCCCCTTCCAGATGAAAACCTTTGATATTAACACCCAATACCAAATCATTGTGCACCAAGTGATTCATTTTTCTAAGATGTATATGCCCCATCTTTCGGTGCCACAATTTTGATTCTTTCTCAGTTGCTCTAGACACAAAACAATGTGCTTGACCAGTAGTTGTAGTTGCAACAGACATATCTAACACATATAAATCATTCACTCTAGGTGCCCGCATGATAATCCATTCTTCAGGAACAACAAATCCTGGTTTCAATATCAAACATTCTTTATCAGTGAAGTGAGTAGTATACATATTGTCACAAATCTGCGAGATACTAAGTAGATTGTTCTCCAGCTCAGTGATGTAGTTAACTCTCTCAAACGTCACAATCCCATTGGATAACGTTCCTTCACCAATAATTCGACCACCTTCATGACCAGCAAATCCTACGTAACCACCATTAATGTTTCTCACATCATACAGCAATGTAGTCTTCCCTGTCATATGTCGAGATGCTCCACTATCCATGATCCATCTGGATACAAGTTGTGGAAGATCCTGCACAAAAACAAACTTCAAATTAACCAACTACAATAAAGATGCCGATTCATGCTTCGCGATCAAGGAAGCTCCGGCAATTCAAATTGCTTAGTTGAACATGGTGTCCACCCAGGCCTCATCAGCCTTAGGTGTAACCTTGACTCTCGCAATTTGAATTTTGAAATTTTCAGCCTTAAGAGGTGGAAAATTTGCATCATAATCAACCGAAATTGATTCTTCAGCCTTTTTCACTTCAGAAGTTGAAATTTTCATTTCTGGTTTTGGTTTCCAAACTTGTTGAGATAATGCAACCCGTTTGTAAAATTTGTCATTTTTAGTTACCACTTTCTTTACGGGTTCATTTTTCACTTTGATGTTGTCATTTTTCACATTCTTTTTCTCAACAACGATTGGTGCTTTACCCTTCACGTCAACTTTCTTTTGTTGAATCTTCACAGTTTCAGTCTTAGGCTTCACATTGGTACACTTTCGTGCAATGTGACCAACTTGATTGCATCTGAAACATGTTCGAGTATCAACAACTCGACTTGTGCCTTCAGACTGATACTGTGAAGCTCTTTTCTCAAAGAACTATTCATTCGATTTTGAAAAAATCTCTTTCTCTTCATCAGCAAGTGAACTTGAACTGTTTATAAACACCTTCTTTTCAGCAAACCTCTTGTTTTGAAAACTCTTTTTCTGATAACTCCTACCACCCCGATAACCACCTGACCAATTGTTTCGATTGTTATTATAAAAACGTGGTGGAACAACAGGCTTTTTGTAATAAGCTTTATCTTTCTCAAAATTCATTTGCCTTTTTATTTGACTCAAACTGTTCACTTCTGACAACTCAACTTCAATCAATTTGAAAACATTTGCCAGCTTTTTTACATTAACATTCTCAATTGGAAACTCAGAATCCGAATACAACTTATCAGATCCAGCCATCTTGTACATCACAAGACCCGGTTCATCACTTAAGTTGTTTTTGGACTTTGGTTTCTGAATGTATTTGTCCAAGAAACACCCATCATCTTCAGTTGAATCAGACATCAAAACACTTTCAGCTGTGCTCTTAACAATCTCTGTCTGAACACTATCATCAGATGATGTAAAAGTAACATCAATGTTTTCCGGAAGTTTAACTTCATTTTTTTCTTCAATTTCAACCAACCCAGATTGCTTTTTCGTGTAGTTATCAAGAACAGGTGGTGGAACTTGATGAAACCCCACCCTAGTTCCATCACAATACACATCTTCGCCCGCTTTGTCTTTCCCGATGGGTTTGGGAATAATGTGTTGCAAAACAAAGCTTGCGGAGCTGTAACTGTTAAGCTTCAACTGGATTCGCTCATTTTCAATTTCAGCCTCTTGAAATTTAAGTTTCAGTTTAGCGATTTCATCCAGTTGTTGGTTGATTGATTCTTCTTTTACTCTAAGCACTGCTTTTAAATGTTCATTTTCTTTAAAAGTTTTACCATTTCGATCATCACAATCTTTCATTGTGCTTTTGAGTTTTTCAAATTTTTCAGAAATCTGACGGTTTTCAAGAATCAACTTTTCATTTTCTTGTTTAATTTTGTCATGATCAATTTTATCATTTTCAATTTGTCTAGTTAATTCTCTTATCCGTTCAGTTGAAGCTTTAACTGTTTTGTCACGATCAAGAATCTGATTCTCAACGCTTCTGACCTTTGCTGTCAGATCATCAACTTTCTTCCCGTTGAGATACGTGACTGTGCTACAAAATTTGCACTCTTTGTTGCAATTTTTGCAATCAGCATTTCCATCGATTTTCTTACCTGACACATTTGTTGACACATCTGAACTGACCTGGCTTTTTGACTCAGACACGAAGTTAGAGTCTACCTCAAGTGCCTTAGCAGCCAGCACTTTGTCAGCCATTTTTCCGAGGTTTTCAGCAGTCAACTCCTGCGTTGTGTCAATAACTCCAGTATCAACTTTCTTTGCTTTCTCGATCTCTTCTTTCTCTTTTCTCTCTTTCTCTTCTTCTTTCATTTTCTCGGTTGGAGTTCCCCACCATTTGTGTTGCCAATACTCATCCTCTTCTTTGTATTGCTGGATTATGGCTTCGATATCAAGTGTACTATCATCGATTGCAATATTTCCATACTCATCAAGATAACACTCTCTATCTGGATCCCATCTATTTGCTCTCCTCGCTTCCAGAAAAATACGAGATATTCTAATGATTTTGTTTTCAGCTATCATTTTTCTGTATCTATACTTCTGCTCTTCAGTTCGATCATCTTTCCACGGAATAGGTTCATCGTTTTTCGCCATGAATGCGTAACCAACTGCATCTTCTTCCGGTAGAACCTCTTGACTCCAATCATAACCCTCATCATCGTAAATCACCGCAAGAGCTCTAGATTTCTCTCTGTTGTCTTCAACCTGCTTCAATCTAGGCGGCTCAGATTTATTCTGATGATAGATTGCCTTCTTGTAGTAATCATCTCTGAAAGGATTCTCCGACTCATCAACATAAGCGTTTCGGCATTCTCGTTTGAAGTGACCCTTTTGCTTACACTTGAAACAAGTCACCTTCGATTTATCGAACCCCAACTTAGTAGATGCACCACCAATTGTTTTCCGGCCTGTAATTTCCATGAATCTTTGTGCACGACGAACAGCACTTGCCATAGCCCAACGAATATCGATCAGTTCCATTTCCTCTGGATCAATCTGATCGTAATCTTCTTTCGTCAGATTTGTATTGCCTATCTTCCCAGCTACTAACCCTTCATACGATTCCAACACCGATGCTAGGAAGATCATCTGCTGTTTGGCCGATTCCTCATCAAAGTTCTGAGCATTCTTCAAATCTATCGCGATGTTACATTGAAAACGATTCTTTGCATCTGGATGATTTCCAGAAAATGAAGATCCACTGTGATAACCACTGTGACTTCCACTGCTTTGAGTACTTTGACTTTCTTTGCCAGCTGTCGACACATTTTCAGCAGAAAACGCAGTTTTTGGAGAAGTTGCTTTTGGCATCATGCTCTTTGGATAATACAAATCCAAATTCTGCTGGTAAGATGAGTGATTGACTTTGTATGTCTTCTTCAAATCCAACTCGTGACTCTCGAGTTTCTCAATCAGTACATCTAATGTCAACTTTTCTGGTTCTTTGATAGTATTCTTCAGCATCAGCGCATAATATCTCCAATCCATTTCATCAGGTAACGAATCGAACAATTTGTCGATAAGATCTTCTTCAGGAATTTTGATATCATGTCTTACTAATTCCAGCTTCAGATGACCAAACCTTTCTATCATTTTACAAACTGACTCATTCTTTAAACATCCAAACATATCAAACTCTTTTCTAAGAAGTTTCTTTTTATTTTTCTTAATTTCTTCACTACCTATACATTTCTTTTCTAACTTTTCCCAAAGATCTTTTGCATTTGAATAGTCGATCAAGGCAATAATGTCTTCCCGGACTGACTGAAATAACAATGCCACACACTTTTGTTCTGCTACAAACGATTCAATTTCCTCAGCTGCTCTTAAAGTTTCACCATATTTCTTTCCATGTTCATAACCGTTTTTCAAACTCTTCCAGCTAGGAAATGCGAATGCCATCAACCAGTCCTCAAACTTTCTTGACCACCGACTGTATTCCTCAATAGCCATTAGCTTTGGAGGTTTATTGAACGTTCCGAAGGCACTTTCCGATTCCCAAGCTTCCTTTTTCTTCTCTTTCGGAGGATTTTCATTCACATTGCTTGACGACGTATCATTGTTTCCAGAATCTCCAGCGAACGCGTACATATCGCTGAATGGGTTCATGAAAATATCATCCATTTTGAATATACCTGCAAAATCAACAATCACTTAGACAAATTTTTCGAAATTTTTGACAAATGTGACAAATAAGCGAATCTATCAGTGTAAGTGACAAATAAGCGGATCTGTAATGTCCAGATAAACGGAAGTGTCAAGTGTCCAAATAAGCGAATAAAAAATGTTCAGATAAACGGACCAGGTTATGTCAGTTCGTTCAAGCGGACCTATATTGTTCTTTCAAGCGGATCTGATTATGTCCGTTCAAGCGGACCTAAATTGTTCTTTCAAGCGGACCTAAATTGTTGTACAAATAAGCGGACCACAAGAACGAATCTCAAGTAACTGTCACTACAAGCGGATCTGTAGAAACGGACCTAACAAGTAATTACAAGCGGATCTCTAGAAACGGACCTAACAAGTAATTACAAGCGGATCTCTAGAAACGGACCTAACAAGTAATTACAAGCGGATCTCTAGAAACGGACCTACCAGATTTCCGGATAAACGGACCTATTTCAAACTGACCGTATGTGATTTACAAGCGGACCTATTGATGTCTGTAAAAGCGGACCTATGATTTACAAGCAGATTTGTTCGTAAAAGCGGACCTAACGAGCGGATCTCGCAAAGTCCGAAAAAACGGACCTATGTTTCTAACTGATTTTAACCATTTTTAAGCCGAATTTTAACATGAAACTTTATAGGATTTTTTAACTGTATGTTCCACACAATATATTCAATTTTCAAGCCATTTCAACCGTAGGAACAATCTCAAATCGAAAAGGTATGAAAGAAAGAGAGTAGAAATCAGAGAATTCGGTAGAATCAAGCTGTAGTAGTATGAACTCCTCGTCCTGAGCTCTGATACCACTTGTTGGACTGTGTTCCGACCCTAAACAGTCAGCGTAAGGATGTTCATCTTCACTTATGAAGGCGGAATCAACATAGATGAAGTTACACAGCTTTTCACGTTCAAATCCTTTATTTTTATTGCTTTCTGATATCGTTTTGACAGAATTTCGTTACAGCAACAATGATCTAGGTCCGCTCCAAGTTACATCAACAAATGAATACATCAGGTATATATAGTGTGGAGAGGTTCGCTTATACGGACTGACAAATAAGCGGACCTACTACATTGACATAAAAGCGGACCTATGTCTAAAGACCATATAAGCGGACCTATCAACATAGGTTCATATATACGGACCTATCTGACATATAAACGGACCTATCAACATAGGTTCACATATGCGGACCTATCTTAACCTAAGACTTGAAATAGACGTAGTCAACAGACATTTCATGTATCAACAATAGGTCTTTAAAGACATGAGATAAACCCTTAGCAGCAGTCAATCATGGAACCAATCATAGTTTTCATCACAAACACTCATAGATCTATGAAAACTATATCCATTCCGAGATTATCAAATTTTACCAACTTTAACAATCATCGGTAGTTTATGTCAGATTATCAGTGTTACGTGAATCCTATGTGATAGATGACATCTTGGTTGTTTTACAAAAAATTTCGAATAACCATTTTTAAACATGATTACCCTTTAATTTTGTTTTTCAACGAATACGATCAACCTTAGTATCAATAATTTTGAGCTGAACTTTTACGTCAAAATGATTGTTAGATCAATTTTGACTGGCCTGGCTCTGATACCAATTGTTAAGATCTTAGGCTGTCATGATTGTGTTTGTTTGTATAAATTGATGAGATTATGTGCAGCGGAATTGAAACAAACTTTGTAAACACAATTAAAGGGAAAATAGTTTTTCATAAACACGTGATTCTCATTAGTGTCGAATGATTACAATCAAAAGATTACAAGCATGCTCACATACTAAACTCCCCCTCGGCCTGAGCTCAATGGTTGATCATACAAGATGATTGGTGATGAAGGAGAAAACTCCTTGAATAGAACAGTACAAACTGTTCTATTTATAGTACACATCAAACCACTAAAGCATCTAAGCTGACGTCACCATGAAAGCGACATTTAACAACCTAACAGACTCTAACTACTGACCTATTACAACCACTGATTACAAATTACTAATTATAAGTAAAATACAAAACATAAGTAAACTACTGCTTCAACTTTCCACTGTTGTAGTCTAAGCACTGATGTTGAGCATCAATGCTTTCTTCAAAGGTGATCAGTCCTTGAATGGGCAGGGCTTGTGTCTTCAGCAGTACTTAGGGAACAACAGTAGATAGGGCATCAGTATTTTAACAGCATCAGTCTTTAGAACAGTAGTTGTTGCAAGAGCAGTATTTGAGTCCATCAGATGTTAGGATCACTTTCAAGGGGAAAGTTTAGTGCAAACAGCTGCTTATGATGAATCCACTGTCCTGATCTGGTTTTGGCTTTAATCAACTGTTCCTTTGGTAGGGTTCAATCCCAACAGATATGTATTTGTATGCTCAATAAAGACTCAAAACTCACTTTTTGTGGGAATGGGTTTATGATGTGATCAAGTATATATAATCAAATTTTAACTAGATTTGTCATGCCGTTTCATAATTTTCTTATGTTGGTTCTTTTTATCACGACGCTATCGGTTGTAGATTTGTAAAAATATAACCTTTTTAGAACTTGTTATTCCCAAATTAAACCAAGACAAGTAAAAAAATAAAAGTTTTTGAAAAAATTTGGGGTGATTAGCGGTTCCAATAGAGTTTTGTGTAAGGCTTGTTATTAGGACTTGCAAAACTCAAGGTTTTAGCATCCCCCCCCACTTAAATTACACATTGTCCTCAATGTGTCCCAAAAATAAGTTTTTAGGTTGATTGAATGTGTAAAAAGGTGTTAAAAACAAGGTTTTGGTGTTACTGGGCATTTGACCACGGTCTCGTGCTGGCTGAGCATGGCCTCGTGGTCAAAGTGTCAGTAATAATAACTTACAGAAGGTGGCCACGGGGGCATGCCTGGTGGACACGGCCCCGTGGCGGGTAGATTATAGACAATCAACAGGTACAGGGTGATGGACATGGGGCGTGCTGGCTGGGCACGGCCCCGTGGTGACAATCTGCAATTTTTGAAAACAGGTTTTGGCTTTCGGTTCTGGTTTCCGGGCTTATGTAGCACTAATGCTTAGTGCTTCCAAGCCTCCTAGGTACCTGTTTTTTGCTTAAATACCACACCACACAAATAACAAACATCCTAACATACCACAAGTTATCATCCACATCACAAACTAAAAAAAAGAAAATGCAGAAAAGTAAAAGTGTTAACGGAAAGTAATTTGTTCAACATTGGCACGCAGGCCAGATAATTTTTTGTGAGATAAAGGGTTAACCTGTTAAAGCTGCAACCGTGTCACACTACCTTCAACGCCTTCCTCCTCAATCCATGTCGTCATCTTCATCATCTCCTCCTTGATTCACCATGTACTCCCGGATGTTGCTGATGTCATCTTGCATGTCGATGATGTTCCTCTCGATTACTCCGACCCGGGTGTACGTGTTGCTGGCCATGTTGTAGGTGTTGCGGGTGCACAAAAGGTTTTCATGCAAAAGATCATGTAAGCTTTGAAAGTTAGGAAAACTACCCCCCTTGAGAGGATGATTGGCCCGCATCGCCATGATACTGATGATGTGCTAAAAGTGGTCAACTAAAACTAACTAATTTTAACCTAAACTAGACACGCTAAGTTTTAAATTTATAAACTAAGACTCTCTAAAACCTAGACCACACAACCGGCAAGTGTACCGGTCAATGTAGTATAGCCTAAGTAAGTCCGAGTGTCGAACCCACGAGACTCTACTGACTACGTTTACTAGACTGACTATAACCTAACTGTACTTAACTGTTTTGTTATTTGGATTTTGAGCTTTGTAATTAAATAAACTAATATCCTAAATTAACTAACAAGACGAACTAAGATAATCGAACGACTGGGAACACGAGTTTGAGATCAATCAGAAGGAGAAACCACCTAGGCAATGAATCCCTTAGAAGATGTAATGACTTATGACTTTGACAATCGACTAAAGATCTGATATCTAATCCGACCAACTTCCCGCTAAGGATAATTAAGTCCTATAGTAACTAGTCAGCTCAGAGCGGGACCCCCACTCTCCAGTTCCTAGAAACCGACTATGAAGAACAATCAGAACACGTAATGAAGTGCTAAGATGGACCGACTCGACCTATCTATACCGAATCCCACAACTACTAGAATTAGAAGAGAACCACCCTAATAATCTTTTAGATGTGAAGCTAACCTCAATTTGATACACCGAATACCTAGGAACAACTAAACGCGAATAAATAGAAGAACCCCAAGCTATCGAGTGTTCAAACTATCAAACAACGCCTAGAATAGACCTAGCAATCCCAAATCATATTTCTAATCATCAAGATTGGATGCACACTTTAACCTAGCTGATCTAATTAACTTGGTCACCTTGGATTATTTCTAAAACCAAACTCTAGATCGAGAACCCGGAATAAACGACCTATAAGTGACTAGAATATGCCTAGGGTGAATTTCTTCTTTCTAAACACATCAAAAATCAATAACCAAATAATAATCACAGCCAAGAACTAGCACACATAATCATATTCAGCAACAAACCAAAGTTATTTTAAATCAAAACGCGTCGTAGTCGATAAACGTCAAATAAAAGTCAAAACAAAAATTCCAAGTTCATCAATACCTAGGTGGAATGATAAAACTAGCCAAAAATCATGTTCGAATAATCAAAACAATAATATTCAATGGCAAGTATCATGATTGAACAAGATTAAACGAAAAACGAAAACGAAAAATAAAGACTAACGATGTGTCAAATCTTTAACCCTTCGAACCCAGCTTCGTTCTTGAATCAAATCCCTTCTTCCTCTTAAAATCCCGCTCTTGATCCCTTCGAACCCCACAGCTTGCTTTGATGCTTCTTAGAAATAGCCTCTCCTATTGCAGCCGTATGATCCGTAGGGTTTCTCTTCTATGCCAATCTATCTACTATAATAAAAGAAACCAATAAGTGACACATGTCATTCATTGAAGACGTCTATATTTGTAATTTCCTGTCTTTTCATACTTATTTTATATCAATTAATTAAATAATAAATAATCAATTAATATTAAATCTTATCTTACTTTGAATGTCGGATAGAATCATCCTATTTTTTCTAATAATATATTATCTTCAAATTTAAGTTATAAATTAAAGATATTTTTTAAATAATAACACAAAACAATAATCTTAAACTTTAAAAACAATAATACGCTCATATAAAAAATTTAAAGTACAAACAAAATATACAAAATAACTTATTAGACATTAGATCAAACTTAAAAAAAAAACACTAATTAGGAAGAGAAGCTAATAATATAATTCTGTTTTTGATTTTTCAAATTGGGGTTCTAATCAATTCAAATTAAACTTAACCGTGATTTGATTCGAATTAAACCGAACCAAATTTATGAAGGGTTTTAAAAAAATATAACTTTTTTTATTATGTAGTATATAAAATTTGTTTTATTCAATCCATATAATAAATAGGGTTTATAAAGATATAACTTTTTATTGTTTAGTATATAAAATTACATATGCTCAATCCGTATAACACATGAGTTTCTTAAAAATGTAACTTTTTTCAATATTTAATATATAAAATTAAATTTACTCAACTCGTACAATATACGGGGTTCTCAAAGATATAACTTTTTTATTTCTTTAATATATAAAATTACATTTATTCAACCCATGTAATAAACGAGATTATTGTTTCATTATTTGGTATATAAAATTACATTTATTCAACCCGTGTAATAAACGAGATTTTTAAAGATATATTTTAATATATAAAATTACATTTATTCAACTAATGTAATAAACGAGATTATTGTTTTATTATTTGGTATATAAAATTACATTTATTCAACCCGTGTAATAAACAAGATTTTTAAAGATATATTTTTTTATTATTTGGTATATAAAATTAAATTTATTCAACCCGTGTAATACACGGGGTTCTAACCTAGTATATATATATATATATATATATATATATATATGGATTCCCCCCAATTTTAATATGTCACAGTTTGATTAACATACAAAATCCGTAGACTTGGGCCCATTCAACACATTACTAATCAACATGTGGGCCAATCTTGCGTGATCTGCAGACAAAAATTAAAGAAGGAAAAGAAGCGGTGGCATGGACTCGTAAGGCGATGGGGTGTGGATGGGGCTCTATGGGGCTTTATAGGTGCCACATAGGATCCACGTGTACCATGGAGCCCCCATTTAATTTGGAGGGTGTGGATGGAGCCCCTATTAAACAAAATTTAAAAAAAAAAAAATTTTGATTGGTTTAAAACTAATGGGTCCCACATGAATTCGCGTTAAAGCTCGTTACCACGATGGCGGGGCATCAATGGCGCCCCGGCTATGACGCCGGCGGTGTGGTCGAAATAGGAGGGGGGCGCTATAGTTGTCGATGTGGCGGAGGGGTGGCGCCTCACACCCTCCAGCCTAACTAAATGAAAGTTGCAAGGGTAGTTCGGTTATTATGGCATCATTTAAATCATCCTTTAGTTGCGTCCATATTCTCCTTTTGATTAATTTATTTTTCAAGATTCCTTCAACAAAATTTCTTTTTCCTCTTGATCCCATCAGTAAATATATATATATATATATATATATCTTTAAACAAACAAGTTAATTCATTTTGTAAATTCATTCATTAACTACATACATTACTTACACCAATAAATACAATTTATTGTCCTATCTCAAATATTTTCTAGTTTTGCTCGTAGCATTCTCAAACCCATTAAAAAAACATTAATTATCATAACTAATTATGAATACTATTTCCTAAAGTGTAAGTGTTTCACGTTTGAACCTTATATTTTTATATAAAAATTGCACTCGTACCTACAATTACACAATCTAAAAAAATAAAAGTTAAAACTAATAAAAACGACTCTAAAACTATCAAAAACTATACAATTTACATAAGATAAATACGTGTATTTTACGACACATCAACTGATACTGAGGAGGAGGAGGACGGATTTGTGGGGCGTGAAAGACGAGAGCATCCTACGGGTTCCAAACATGTCCCTGAACCGTTTGAAATTGAACCGTCCCGTCACCTGCTTCGTTGATAATTCCCATTGAGCGGCAAATGACGAGATCCACCTTGCCCGACCATGGGCCCTTACGGAAGGACCTTGGCATCCTCTCCACAAAGTTATTGTAGAGGCGGTAAATCCATCCTCCAAAGAAGATAGGGGTCAGGACTGTGGCTAGTTGGTTCAGGTGCATGTTTTGGAGGAGCAGGTGTGGAACATTGTAACACCCTTACTATTATAAAAGGGTTTTTGTACTAATAACGACAATTAAATGTGTGCTTACGAATACACATACATATAAAATACGGGTTTACTAAAAACTTTTACAGTTTAAAAGTAATACAACATAATGTAATTGAGTTCGTCGTTTAAAAGTTACAACGTAACACCATGCGGAAGCTTTAATCTCGTGTGTTCGGTTCTTCGTTTAGCTTGATCTTCACCCATCCTAAGTTCAAACATACCTACACTGTAAATTTATCACAAACGTTAGTATATGAGACCCTAGAACCCGTCTAAACGGACCCGAAAGCTCAAAATCATCAATTAAACAAAATAAAAATTTTGTTTGGAAGTCGACGGTAGGCTATGGTTCACAGACCGTAGCTTACGGTTCACCATATTACTTCAACCAGAACTTCTGGACCGTAGGCTACGGTCCAGGACCGTAGCTTATGGTCTGATCAGCAGATTTTGTTTGTTTTCCGTTTTTAGTACGAAAACCTTCATAACTTTTTAACCGTTTGTCCGATTTACACGATTCTTTTTCCTACGCGTTCGTAATTTAATTCTCCATCTTATGGAGTAAAAACCCAACATCTAACTTCACAAAATTTTAGATTTCAAGCTCTAGGCTTGAAATTCAATTATGACACTTCTTGACCCGTTCGTGATTTCATCAAACAAACTTGTTTGTCGCCTTTGTTTTTTTTAAACATATTATTATAATTATTTCCTATTGCACAGGGTTCAAATCACGGGTTTATACACATTCTCAACCCTTTTTTTGCTTATACTCTTATTTTGACCTGTTAAGGGTATTTATGCACTTTTAAGCTTAAATTACGCTCATCCCTTGTATGCATCATAATACCACCCATCCATATTGATTAGTCTTCCACCACAACTATGATTGTGGTGGATTTAATGTAATAGACTATTTATTCCGAGTTCTATCCCTCAGATATGTCATTTTACGGAAAATACTCGTTTCAACTCATTGGACACTAAGGTCCCATATCATCACTTTTTATACTTATCCTAAGGATTTAATCTATCAAAACACTTATTTCTAACAACCTTTAAAGGTCCTTTGCCTAATTTACCCATCAAGGGCGTTTTGGTCAACTTTAGCCCCTTAGTTACGACGAAGGGCTTTTGCTGCTTATTTGACCCAAAAATGTATGTTTAACCACAATCGTATTTATATGTACCTGGCTCGAGTTAACCTAGTGACCCGTTTCAACACCTTGCTTTTATTACCGATATTCTATGGCGACGCAATTATCCAAATTACTATTCGCTCCTGTAAACACATGACTTGACAACCACATTAGTCGATTTCGTCAAATGGTGCTATCACCACCATTTGACCCGTTCGGCCTATATGACCCAACATTTTCATATGTAACAAAACATGGTTTTTAATTACCAATCACACATCCGACCCATTTCGGATTTTCTCACAAGACCCCTTTTTCTCCTAAAGTCATTTCTTATATTTTTAACCCATTCGGCTTACGCTATGGGTGCCCTTTGAACTTTAATTTACTTTAGTCGATACTTGACTAAATTTCCGTTTTTACCCATTTTTAACTCATTTATATTTGTTCCGACTCGCATTAATCGCGTCGGAATCCTTATTTCAGATATTACACTTGTCGCATTTATAGTTTACAAAATAAATGCATATTCTACAAAAAAGGGTGTAAGATTTGCTTACCTCGTATCCAGATTACACCTTTCTTCTCATACTTGATTCATTTGGCCCGCTTTCTCCCCAAGCCTCCACCTAACTCATTAAGCGTCAAACTATTGTCAACATTTACAAGGCGGTTAAATTAGTCATTAACAATCACGACTATTCCACCTCACTTATTTTCTATTTCGAAACTACTATTTGACTTCATCATTAGTTAACTTAACTTATCAAAGTTAACTACTTTCGATCACATGGTTTACACAATTAAGTCTAAATCAACATGATATTTAGAACTCTTATCGTTACATATTTTGCATAATTTGCCATATTATTCAAATGTGTGTTTCACTTGAAATTTCAACATCTTAGCTCTCATTTAGGCATTTTAACAAACACCTATTGGGCATAATGTTACACATTTATTAACTAGTTCATAACTAGTCATTTTTACCAAGATTAACATCAAAATTCATCCTCTATCATGCAAGATCAAATACTCAAACTTGCAAATTGTTCGAGTGTCTTACTTCAACTATCATTTATGATGATTTCGAACACAAACTTATCGTCATCTTCACTATTATATCAAAACCCACTTACCCTAATGTGGTAACTCATCAAATTATTCAAATCATAGCAATTTTACTTCAAATTTCTACTTAGGGTTTGTTCCTAAGCAATCACACTTCATTATTTCAGCCATAGCCTCTACGATTCATACATAGATCACATCATGCAAAGTTAACAAATTTTCACAACTTCATGAATGTTAGAAATTCGACATACCTTACGATCCCTTGACTTGGTGATCGTTTATATGTATTCAATTCCGAATTTGGCCTTCGATTGATCCTCCAATTTGAAGACTTTATTGAGTTTAGGGTTTGAGCTCCCATGGAGCTCTCCTGGTCGATCTAGAACATGCACACACTTAGTGTGTGTGTGTTTTATTTTGTTTTTAATAAATAAACTTTTCCAATTATCTAACTTTGGTCCCTCATGTTTGGTTAATTATTAAGTAGGTTACAACCTACTTATTTCTAATCCATATTCCCTCTTATTAACCGGGTTAAACATCCCTAGTTAACTTAGTGGGTTCGGGTAAGTTTATAACTAGGTTTATTTGAAGCCCCGTTCATTTGGGCCCTTTATCCACTTTATTTTCCTCAAAAGGATTTGTTCAACTTTTATTTAATATTAGGCTTATTTATTTAAATCCTAGTATTTACCGGGCTACTTTTACCACTTACGGTACTTTACCCGTCTTTTAGTATTAACGTGGTTTGATTACCAAACCAGTTTTCGGGGTGTTACAAGTCTACCCCCTTAAAGAGGTTTCGTCCCCGAAACCTTATTTACGTAGTTCATTGGTTTAAATCAAACGAGTCAGGTTCCGTTTTCAAGGCGCTCGTTTCTTTTGGTCAAAATTTTTCATTTATATTGACGTGTACGTCTTTCATGTGTAAGGCCTCGTGGGCCGTTACTTTCAGATTCTATTTCTTATTCTGGTCACTTATTTGACCGAGTTGTCATGTGATTTCATATCTCGTAACTCACGTTACAACGTGGTTACATTCTATGTCACTTTTAGTGACCGTAATCACATCACATCTTGTTTAAGTTTATATCGACTTTTCATTGTCAAAAATCTCTCTTTTGAATGCATCGTTTTACACCTATCGGTGTTAAAACCTATATCCTTTAATATTAATCATTTCCGAGTTCATCTCGTAATATTCATATTTGTTAAAACGTTGTTTCTTACTAAAACTGAATTTTTAGTTTAACGTTTTTCTCTTTGGCTTATGTCAATTACTCACATCAAGCAAATTCACAACCAATAATTTATTTCTTTTCCGTTCTCGTTTTACACGGGGAATCGTAACAAGTTCCCTCGCTTTACGCTATTGACCCGTAGGTTCTTTCACTTAGCCTCATAGGCTATTTCTTTAAATTTTCACCTTTTTAAGGTGGGTCCCTAATAGTTCGTTTCTTTTTATTTATGACCCAAGGGTCTTCTTAGTCCTGTAGGCCTTAACACTACTTTTAATTTCATAGGTTATGATGATCCCGTAGATTATCTTTTATTTGTATCTGTATTTAAATGTATGTATATCCATATATGGCGTTAAGGCATCCTTTGTTATGTTTGGAATTATATATTTATTTTTATTTTTTGCTTTTGAACTTTAGTTGACCTTGACCGTAGTCTAAGGCTTCATTCGTTTTCCTTCGGACTAATCTTTCGACTTTATGACTCCTTACGTCATTTACACGTCGGTTGTTCTACGCTCACCGTTTCCCGGTTCATACATATACTTCTTTACAACCCATTATCCGGGTTCTTTTATCTTAATGTTTTTAACACCCATAACCCTTCGCATAGGTTTATTAATATTTTGCGCTTTTATTTATTCGGTTCGCGCTTACTTCATTAGCAAGCGTCATTCTTTATTTAACTCGTTTAACTTATTTGTATGAAATTTCATTACTTATGAAGGTCAAACTTCATTCTTTGTTTGACCCGTTCAACTTTAAAATAGTTGAACGTAGTTATCGAAATTGTTGTTTGCAAAATCTCATCGTCCTATAGTCATGACTCATAATCCGAGTCTTTTGACTTTCCATCTGCGTTCCCGTTTCTCGGTCTACGCATGAGTTTATATCCTTACCCATCAACCAGGTGTTTTACTGAAGTCATCATTATTGCAACCCTTCCGGTATGCATTAAAACTTCGTTTTGATTCATTTGATCGTCTTAGCAAAATCCATTGCTTTTATTTAATCATGTCTTTTATTCTTTATGTGACCATCCTTGACGGCCTTATAGATTATGAGTGGCGATTATTATCGTCATCCTTACTTTACTATGACCAAAGTTAACGACCTCGACTGTACTTTCGTGTGGGCATTACCTTCGTTTTTATGACCCTGCGGGTCATCTGTACTTTGGTTTTACTTGCCCCTTTTGTCAACCATGGCTCTTTCGTCCATAATGACTTATTTTTGGGAATTTTCCTTAGGTCGTTCATTTATATCTTCATTTACATTAATCTTTGTCCCTTCTCTCGGGCTAATTATTCTTATGTAATACGCTTCCGTCATCCGACTTGCGTTTACATTTATTATCAAACATCCTACTTATTTGATTTGTTTGGGTACCTTTTTAATTCGTCCCATTCACCCCATCCTCACCACATCAGACGTAAGTGTGTCCATCATAAGAAGTTCATGGTATCATGTGTTCACCACTTACTTGGCCAGAGTAAGCGATCAACACCTGACACACATGACCTTTTTATAATTTTCACATCACGCCCCATGTAAGTAATTGCCTCTATTTATTTCTCTTGGAAACAATATCCTGGATAGGTATTCTATTCAGGTTTTCCAAGTTTTTAATCTACATATGCAACAGTCAGTCTCTACGTATTTGTTGCATATTACTACTCGTGCAATAAAGTTAAAACGTGCAGCTGGTAAATGCTTGCCCTTACGGGCTTTCCTTGTCATTAACTAATTCGCCATCGTTACGCGATTTAGGTCCTTGATGAGTGTTAGGGGTGGATTTCTAAATGATCAGTGATCCTCATTTACTGTTGGGTTTAGTGATCCTCAATTCTGTCTGAAGTAGTGATCCTCAGAAGTGTTGCAGGATCAGGATCATGGATCATCGTAAGGATCCTTGTACTAATGGTTGTCTACTTTGAATTCGAAATTGTTTTGCAGGGGTATCAACTTGGACTTGGTCTTGGCGATATTCCTGGAGCATATTCTATGTTTATTCCGCACGTGCCTGACCAAAAGTGGACGTTATGGAGTCGTGGAGGACTTGCACCATTTGCGGAATGTTAGTTAGAGTAGATATTTTCTATTTTTAAAGGGGTAGCGAGCTAATTAGAAAACACTTTGGCTATTTTTGGCTAACACACACTCGTACAACTGCTCTCACCAGCTCTCGTTAACTCACTTGGCGATTGCATACTTTTTCACACAATACACTATAGTGATCCTTGTACTTAGCTCGCTATCATCCGAAGTTGTATTACATTTCTTGTTTAATTTGAGTTGGTGATCGGTAGTTTCCATCACCTGAGGTTTTTTATGCCGAAGATCATTCATTGATCAAGGGCTTTTTCCTCGTATAAATCTTTGCGTCACTTGTTCATTACATTTCATAGTGATCCTTATTCTTGTTCATCAATTCAAGCATCATACCTCACAACAGAAAGTTTGGTTATATTGTCATTGCTTGATTTTTGACCAAAACAGTTTGGCGCCCACCGTGGGGCAATTGGTGCTTCATTCCTAAGAAGATTCGTGTTTTCGTGATCATTTCGGTTCATAACGACCAGGCAGATGGCTTCCTCAGCGAAGAACACCTCAAACTTGATGCCTTCATTCAGTTCTTCACAAGGCGTTCCTCCTTTGCCTCCACCACCTTCTGGATCCCAGAAGAATGCTGAGAATGCTGCGAAGAAACCAACCCCCATTTTCCAAAAACCACCAACTTCTTCTGTTTCAACTAATCCTACTACTAATGATCTTTACACTCTGATTTTGCAGATGAGGAATCACACACAAGAGCAGGACAAAACCAACGAAAGGATCCTCCGGGAGATCGATGAGATCAAGAAACAGAAGAAATAAGTGGAGGATCACTCCCCTCTGATGCCAAGGTCGTTGAACTTTGACACTCCAGTCATAACTTCCCAACACTCAGCAGTTCCGGACGTGCAATACTTGGGTGAATTACCAGGAAGGCGTTATGGAACAGCAACTATGAGTCAGGCATTTGGCTCTCACTTCCAGCCTCAAGGATCCTCTTCTCAACCATCAGGATCCTCTTCTCAGCATCAGGGATACTACATGTCAGGAGGATATTTGGGAATGCATGCAGTTAAAGGATCCTCCCAGGTCCAAGGATCATCCCAGGTCTTAGAATCCTTCCCGATCCAAGGATCCTCCCAGGTCCAAGGATCCTCCCAGGTCTTAGGATCCTTCCCGGTCCAAGGATCCTCCCAGGTCCAAGGATCCTCCCAGGTCCTAGGATCCTTCCCGGTCCAAGGATCCTCCCTTGTCCCAGGATCCTCTCTGGTTCCAGGATCCTTTCAGGTTCAAGGATCATCTCAACTTCAAGGATCCAACGTCCTTCAGGATCAAGGATTTTTGAGAAGTATGCAGCCTCAGAGCTCAGACATTCATCAAGGAGACTTCATACCAATGCAGACCATTGCTCCCTCTGGTCCTTCAATCATGCCAGAGTCTCGTCAATATGGATTCACATCCGCAATTCCAAACACGAATCCTATGGGAGGTAACACTTTTAATAATTCATATAACACTAACCATGGCTTAATGCAGGATACAGGTATCAATCAGGCTATGGCTAGAGAATTATAGAAGCTTAAGGATATGATATCCAGTGTCCCGGGAGTGGTTAAACCCATTCCTGAAATTGCCGATGGTAGCCATAGGATATCTCGATTTCACCACCCTTATGTGATGCTGAGATACCTAAAAGATTTCAGATACCATCTATGAAGCTGTATGATGGTTCGACGGATCCAGAGGAGCATGTGGCTCAATACAGGGAGAGGATGGAGATCAATCCAATTCCTGAAAGGTTAAAAGAAGCATGTCTATGCAAGGGATTTGGATCCACACTTACAGGATCTGCTCTTAAATGGCTGCTAAGTCTTCCCCTTACTCTATTACTTCATTTGCTAATCTAGTTAATTTGTTTAATAGCCAATTCTCTTGTAGTAGGAAATTTGAACAATTAACTAGTGATCTATATAGGGTAACACAAGGTCAAAATGAATCACTTAGAGATTATATAACTAAGTTTAGTAAAGAATCCTTGGATATTCCTAACTTGGATATTGCTACGGCTGTAGAAGCCTTTAAAATGGGATTACTTAGGGATTCATTGTTCTATGATGATCTTGTCATGACACCTTGCAGGAATCTTGATGAAGTAAGAACCAGGGCCCTTAGGTTCATCCGCCTAGAGGATGACAAAAGGATCCAGGATAGATTAGCAGGATCCTCAAAACAGGAGAAGCAAGGATCCTACTTCAGGAACAACAAATCCAAGTTCTACAATAAGTCTGACAATCAGAATGTGCATTCAGTGGAACAAGAAGAGGATGATGAGGATTATCCTCCTATTTCAGAATACTGTTTTTCTGTTGATAACAATGAACTAATCCTTGCAATGCAGAATTTAGGTGAGAAAGCAAGGTGGCCAAGGAAGAGTGATAAACCAGCTGCTACGAAGGATAAATCCAAGTGGTGTGCATATCATGAGGATTTTGGGCATCTCACTGAAGAGTGTATTGCACTAAGAAAGGAAATTGGTTACTTGTTGAGCAAGGGGCATTTGAAGGAACTCTTGGGACGGAAGAAGTCAAGGATCCAGGATCCTGAAAGGATCCCGGAAAAGGCTCCTGCACCTCCAGCAGATGCACAAGTCATAAACTTCATATCCGGTGGATCAGACATTTGTGGTACCTCCTTTTCAGCAGCAAAAAGACATGCTAAGGAAACCAAGATGGATAATGGAGACAGACCCGTCCGGACCTCCGTTGTCACCCAGGATAAAGTCATAACCTTTGATGAGGATGATCGTGTTGATATCCAGGATCCTCATCATGATGTCCTTGTAATTACATTGTTTATTTCTAATCATTTTGTTCGCAGGATCCTTATAGATGGAGGAAGCTCTGTGAACATCATCCAGCTTGATGTCCTCAAAAAGATGAATATCCCGGAGTCTGATATTATCCCAAGATCCTTAGTGCTTGTGGGATTCAGTGGGGAAACTAAAAAATACATTGGGGGACATCAAACTCCTAATCTATATTGAAGGATTGCATTCTTATCAAAAATTTTGTGTTATAGATTGTTTATCATGTTGTAATGTTATCCTTGGCAGGCCATGGATACATGATATGAAGGCAGTCCCATCCACCTATCATCAATGCGTAAAGCTTCCAAGTCCTTGGGGAGTGGTGAAAATCGAGAGCGATCAACAGGAGGCTAAAAATTGCTATACCTCATCAATGAAGCCAACTTCAAGACCAAGGGAGCAATAGCAATTATAGTATCCTTCAAGAGATGTCTTGGAGGTAAGAGAACATGATTTGAAGGAAATCCTCACGGATCCTGAGGATCCTGAATCCAAGATCTTCATAGGATCAGGGATCCTTAGCGATATCGAACAGAAGCTAGTATCCTTCCTTAAGAGAAGGAAATCAACCTTTGCCTGGAAACATGAAGACATGACAGGTATATCTAAGGATATAATTACTCATAAACTTGGCATTGACAGGTCATTCAAGCCTATACATCAAAAGAGGAGGAAGTTTACACCTGAAAGAAATGCTATTATCCAGGAAGAGGTAGATAAGCTACTTCGAGCAGGTATGATAAGAGAGGTTAAGTATCCAAGATGGTTAGCCAATGTGGTTGTTGTTCAAAAGAAAAATGGAAAGTGGAGGGTATGTGTCGATTTCACTGATTTAAACAAGGCATGTCCCAAGGATCCTTTCCCATTACCCCACATTGACTCCATGGTGGATGCTACCGCGGGTCATGAGTTGTTAACTTTTATGGATGCTTCATCTGGATTCCAACAAATTCAGATGGAACCATCTGATCAGGAGGATACAGCATTCATGACCCCAACTGGTATATATTGTTATATTGCTATGCCATTTGGACTAAGGAATGCAGGTGCTACTTACCAAAGGCTTGTCAATATGATGTTCAAGGAACAAATTGGACACACTATGGAAGTCTATATTGATGACATGGTGGTTAAGTCCAAGAGAGCTGAGGATCACCTTAAAGACTTGGAGGAAGCATTCAATATCCTTGATAAATATAACATGAAACTTAATCCTTCCAAGTGTCATTTTGGTGTTAAGGCAGGTAAATTCTTAGGATATATGGTAACAAAGAGGGGCATTGAAGCTAGTCCAGAACAAATTAAGGCTATTGTGAATATCAAATCTCCTGCCAATGCTAAGGATGTGCAAAGATTGACGGGCAGGATCGCAGCCTTGAACAGATTCATATCCAAATCCTCAGAAAAGTGTAAGGAATTCTATGATATCCTGAGGAAGAACAAGAAATTTGAATGGACTGAGAAGCATGAAGATGCCCTCAGAGCTCTTAAGGATTACCTATCCTCAGCCCCAGCCCTGATGAAACCAGAAAAAGGAGATGTATTATCCTTATATTTGGCGGTATCCTCAAAAGCAGTAAGTGCGGTCCTTGTTAAGGATCACCAAGGTACACAACATCCTGTTTATTATGTAAGTAAGAGCTTACTTGATGCTGAATCCAGGTATTCACATTTAGAAAAACTTATCCTTGCCTTAATAATGGCATCTACCAAATTAAGACATTATTTTGAGACTCATGCCATTATTGTTAAAACTAATTTTCCTATTAAGAATGTTCTCAGGAAACCTGAAATGTCAGGAAGGATGGCTAAGTGGGCAGTGAAGTTAAGTGCATATGATATAAGATATGAACCAAGGACTGCAATCAAATCCCAAGCCTTAGCTGACTTTGTGGCAGATTTTAGTAGTGATTTGCAAAAGGAGGCTGAATTAGAAGTCCAACAGCTTGAAGAAACCAAGGATCCTTGGGTACTGTTCACTGATGGATCCTCCAATGTAAACGGAACAGGGCTTGGAATACTACTAAAATCGCCACAGGGGGACATAATACCCCACTCCATAGCTTGTGAGTTTCAAACTACTAACAATGAGGCTGAGTATGAAGCCTTGATAGCTGGTTTGCAAATTGCTAAGCATATGAGGATCAGGTATCTTGAGGTACATGTGGATTCATTATTGATCACTAATCACTTTAATGGATCCTATGCTGTTAAAGGTGAAAAGCTAATCAAATATTTGGAGATAGTCAAAGAATTGGCACTCTCTTTTGTATCTTTTAGTTTGACACAGGTACCAAGGGAAGAGAATGCAGAGGCAGATGCATTAGCCAATTTAGGATCATCCTTGAAGATCCCGGAGGATATTAAGATCCCTATTATCCATGTCCTGACCCCGGCTATTGAGGATCATGTAGCTATGGAAATAGGAGAAGATTCTGCAATCATCCCTAGTGAGGATACTTTGTATCATTCAGGATCATGGATCCTCCCGATTATGAGATACATACAACATGGAGAAATTCCTACAGGAGAAAACCCAAGGGCTTTCAAAATTAAGGTATCTCAATTTACAATATTGAATAATATGTTGTATAAACGATCTCTCGCAGGACCATATTTAAGATGCATCGAGGATCCTGAAATCCAAGAAGTCCTAAAGGATTTCCATGAAGGAGATTGTGGAAACCACACCGGGGGCAGGGCATTATTCTCAAGGATCCTAAGGACAGGATACTATTGGCCCACTATGAAGAAGGATGCTATGGAGTATGCTAAGAAGTGTGATCCTTGTCAGAGGCATAGTAATATCCTTCACCAACCAGCAGAACTTTTGCATCCTATATCCTCTTCTTGGCCATTTATGAGATGGGGAATGGATATAGTTGGTAAGCTTCCTAAGGCACCTGGTGGAAAAGTATTCATGCTTGCTATGACTGATTACTTCTCCAAGTGGATAGAGGCTGAAGCCTTTGCTCAAGTCAGAGAAAAAGAAGTTATATCCTTTATTAAAAGAAACATTATTACTAGATTTGGTATCCCTTCTGAAATTGTTTGTGATAATGGATCCCAATTTATTGGGAGTATAACTACTAACTTTTGTGACAGTTGGGGGATTAAGATGATAACATCAACACCAGTCCACCCACAAGCTAATGGTCAGGCAGAATCATCCAACATGATCATCATCAACAATTTGAAGAAGAAGCTTGGATCCAAGAAAGGAAAATGGGCAGAAGAACTACCTTATGTGCTTTGGGCTGATAGGACAACTCCCAAGAATGCTACTGGCCAAACTCTATTCTCTTTGGTATTTGGGGCAGAATCAGTGATCCCTACAGAGATGGTGGTTCCTACTGCAAGAACAAGCATCCGTGATCCTGAAGAAAATGCTGAAAACTTGGTTCAAGACTTGGATACTATAGAAGAAATCAGGGATTTAGCAAGGATAAGGATGGCTAGTTATCAACAAAGGATGGCTGGAGCCTACAACAAAAATGTCAGGATCAGGAAATTCCAAGTTGGTGATATGGTATTGAGGAAAGCATTTCAGAATACCACCAATCCTGCTGATGGGAAACTAGCGCCAAAGTGGGAAGGCCCTTACTTGATTGAAGCTGAGGCAGGAAAGGGGGCATATAGATTGCTAACAATGGAGGGTGATTTGCTACCAAGAGCTTGGAATGCTGTCCACTTGAAGAGATACTTCATGTGATAAGGATCCATGATTCTCACCTGACTAGTATCCTTGAAGGATCCTTACAGGACAGATGATCCTCAGTCTGGTAATATTCTGATCTCTTACTATTTCATTTGTTAATTATCCTATATAAGGATAGGGATCCTGTATCCTTTATCCTCCTTTCACTTGTTTCTGAGTTTTGAAGGTTCAGGTATCCTTACCCAAGGATTGAGTATCCACAGAAGTATTCAGTTATTTGGGCTTGACCCCAGTTATTTGGGCTTGACCCCAGTTATTTGGGCTTGACCCCAGTTTGGGCCTGTCCCCAGTTTCGCCAGTAGCGCACGATGATCCTGGTATAGTTCATGGCAATGGGACCAGTACTCGCTTTAGGGGCTGACAATTTCATTGTACTGGCTATATTCAGGATCCTACATATAATGGTAGACGTACCATACATCCGTTCCTAAGGTGGAACAAGGATGTGCATTCAGAATGTGCATTCAGTGGAACAAGAAGAGGATGATGAGGATTATCCTCCTATTTCAGAATACTGTTTTTCTGTTGATAACAATGAACTAATCCTTGCAATGCAGAATTTAGGTGAGAAAGCAAGGTGGCCAAGGAAGAGTGATAAACCAGCTGCTACGAAGGATAAATCCAAGTGGTGTGCATATCATGAGGATTTTGGGCATCTCACTGAAGAGTGTATCGCACTAAGAAAGGAAATTGGTTACTTGTTGAGCAAGGGGCATTTGAAGGAACTCTTGGGACGGAAGAAGTCAAGGATCCAGGATCCTGAAAGGATCCCGGAAAAGGCTCCTGCACCTCCAGCAGATGCACAAGTCATAAACTTCATATCCGGTGGATCAGACATTTGTGGTACCTCCTTTTCAGCAGCAAAAAGACATGCTAAGGAAACCAAGATGGATAATGGAGACAGACCCGTCCGGACCTCCGTTGTCACCCAGGATAAAGTCATAACCTTTGATGAGGATGATCGTGTTGATATCCAGGATCCTCATCATGATGGCCTTGTAATTACATTGTTTATTTCTAATCATTTTGTTCGCAGGATCCTTATAGATGGAGGAAGCTCTGTGAACATCATCCAGCTTGATGTCCTCAAAAAGATGAATATCCCGGAGTCTGATATTATCCCAAGATCCTCAGTGCTTGTGGGATTCAGTGGGGAAACTAAAAAATACATTGGGGGACATCAAACTCCTAATCTATATTGAAGGATTGCATTCTTATCAAAAATTTTGTGTTATAGATTGTTTATCATGTTGTAATGTTATCCTTGGCAGGCCATGGATACATGATATGAAGGCAGTCCCATCCACCTATCATCAATGCGTAAAGCTTCCAAGTCCTTGGGGAGTGGTGAAAATCGAGAGCGATCAACAGGAGGCTAAAAATTGCTATACCTCATCAATGAAGCCAGCTTCAAGACCAAGGGAGCAATAGCAATTATAGTATCCTTCAAGAGATGTCTTGGAGGTAAGAGAACATGATTTGAAGGAAATCCTCACGGATCCTGAGGATCCTGAATCCAAGATCTTCATAGGATCAGGGATCCTTAGCGATATCGAACAGAAGCTAGTATCCTTCCTTAAGAGAAGGAAATCAACCTTTGCCTGGAAACATGAAGACATGACAGGTATATCTAAGGATATAATTACTCATAAACTTGGCATTGACAGGTCATTCAAGCCTATACATCAAAAGAGGAGGAAGTTTGCACCTGAAAGAAATGCTATTATCCAGGAAGAGGTAGATAAGCTACTTCGAGCAGGTATGATAAGAGAGGTTAAGTATCCAAGATGGTTAGCCAATGTGGTTGTTGTTCAAAAGAAAAATGGAAAGTGGAGGGTATGTGTCGATTTCACTGATTTAAACAAGGCATGTCCTGTTTTGGTCAGAAAATCTGATGATGATATTGCAACCAAACTCTAGATTACGGGGTATGATGCTCAAAAAGTTTAACAACAATGAGGATCACTTCAATGTGGAATGCACAAACAACACAAGGATTTATACGGGGAAAAAGCCCTTGATCAAGGATTGATCTCCGGCACAAAAAACCCCGGGTGATGGAAACTACCGATCACCAAGCTCAAATAAATGAATAAACGTTTACAACTTCGGATAGTAACGAGCTAGGTACAAGGATCACTACGGTGAAATGTGTAAAAAGTGTAAGTAATTGCTATGTGTTTGAACGAGAGCTTGTATGAGCGTGTTTGCGAGTGTGTGAAACTGCCAAAATGACTAAGTGTCACTAACTAGCTCGTTACCCCTTTAAAATAAGAAAAATATCTAGTTAACAAACTCTCCGACTTTCGGGCCAAGCCTCCACGTTCTCCATAACGTCTAGTTTTGATCTAGCACGTGCAGAATACTTCGGGAATATTCTCCAAGAATGCCGCTAAGACCTGGTCAAGCTTGTTATACCTGCGAGATGTTATAAAACATAAGTAAACAATCGTCAGTATGAGGATCCTTGAAGTGATCCATGATCCTGATCCTAAAGCCCTTCTGAGGATCACCACCTGTCACAGAAGTAAGGATCACTAGTTAGGATAACAAATAAGGATCACTAATTGTTAGAAAATCCTCCCCTAACAATTGCCCCCAAAATATAAGGAGTGAAATTGTAAAATTAGCGAGTTATGTTTTCTCGATCTTATCCGTAACAAACTAACGGATATATAGCCGTTAATTTTGAACTAGCCGTTGCGATGATGATGTCACAGAAGTGACAACCTGCAAGATCATGATTATAAATAGAGATATAGATAGGATCAAATGCATTTAAATTTTCAGAGAAACTCCCTTTATAATCCTCATTCCGAAGACGATCAGGTATTCTCTCTCTCTATCCTTTTCCCTCTCTTGCTCTGTTTTCATCTTTCCATCAAATATGTTGCTCCGAAGTTCTCCGGGCAAAGATCACAAGAAAGATATCCCTTTGGAAAGTCAGAAAATCATCAAGGACTCCACGAATGAAAAGTGTTGTTTTGACGAGGCACAGATAGACAAAATCCGTTGCTGTTTTTCGGCGAATGCCTTTATCAGACCGTTTGATCCTACTACCCTTAGCGACTATGTTTCAGAAACATGGGTTGCATTTCCAGCCACTCCATTCACCATAGGATACACCTATCCTTTCCCAGAGTTTACACAATCCTTATTTTCCCTTACCGACATCTCTTATATCCAAGCCATGCCGATGATTTGGAGGGTCTTGTATACCCTGGAGAGGATCATCGAACAAGAAGGCATTGCTTTGGGCATGTCAGAATTGGCGGAGCTGTATGATCTCACTACTTTTGGTTCCCATCGTTATTTGTTCAAGCGAAAACCCGGTGCAGATCATCCTCTTCTGAAAGTCACCAGGAATGACAAAGACTGGAAACGTCGCTTTTTCTTTGTCAAGAGAGATTCTATCCAGGATGGAAAGGATCTTCCTAAAAATTGGGCTACCCATGGTAGGATGGAGGATCCTGATAAGGATCACCAGGAACTCTCTTTGATTGCAAGGATAACTTATATTTTTGCTTTCTTGTTTTGCAGCTATCACCATTTCACGTATCCGCACATCACCTGAAACCAAGGATAAGCTCGCTGCTTTTTGGAAGCTTGATCCTGAAACAAGGACATTCAAGATAGACACCCAAGACTCACAAGAAGTATCCTCAGGTTCCATTACCATGTCGAGTAAGTATCCTGTCTTTTGCATAGTTTAAATATTAAAATAAATAGATAAATTGAAATAGGATAAGGATACTCATCTTGCTTTGAATGTGTAGGCGCTGGAAAACCTGTCAAGCCTGTTTCCCAATTCAACACAGCTGACCTTGATCTCGTACGACCCAGGAGGAAGAGATCCACCAACAGTCCCAGCATTTCCATTCCAAAGGCACCCACTAAAGGAAAGGGTGTCAAGAAGAGGAAAATTTCTGATGCTGAGGATCTTCAAGGGCTGCCACTGATCCGCCACCAATTCCTTGAGTACTTCAATGAAGTAAGGATCCTTAACTTTGCCTAGGTATCCAGCTCTTATGAGGATCACTTGACCTTGGACTGCCTTATCTTCTTTTTGCAGAAATTTGCTGAGATCGAGGACTACGTGGGTAATATTGAGGAGCTGGACAAGAAAATAGCTGATCTTCAACAGGTTGGTGTGCTCAAAGATCTTGCACTTGCTGATGCTCGGAAGGAACTCCAGGATACCAAGCAGGCAATGGCCAAGGTGTTGGTTAACTTTGATTATGAAAAGCATGACCTCATCGAAAATGCCAAGCTCTCTGCTGCCATCACAATGTATCAGACTAAGTTGAAGATGGCCCAAGAAGCTCAAGATCCTAGCTTTGATAAGAACAGCTGGGATATTGAAGGTTGGAAGGAAAGGTTGGCTGAGCTTGAGGATGAGGAAGAGGAGGCTACTGAAGTCTTGGCGATTGAAGCAAGTGGCAGTGGGAAGGATCAGGTGAAGGATACCGCAGCTGGAGGAGAAGAGGATGCAGCAAAGATGTAGGCTGCACAATTGGGCGATGATGGATATATGTGCTAAGGCCGGAGCCCAATTTTTTAGTTTGGTGGTTGTTTTTGTGGTTGTGATGTTTAAGACAATTTCATGGGTTGTACTTTGAACAATAGGTTTTTAGGATTAAGGATCATGTATGATCCTTTGGACAATAGGCAGGATTGCAATTGGTGGAGGGATCCTCTGTTTGGGGGATGAAGCCATTGTGATCCTGCTGCCTTTATATTCCTGCACTACTTTTGAACTCATTATCATGGACACCCTTTACCTACCCCAGCGGACGGGCCACGTTTTGCTGGTAGAAGCTCGGGTAGGTAATTTTGACAACCTTTAAAGGGTTAGTCTTATGTTAATAAATAAAAACTTAACCTTTTGTCGCTTATCTTGTGTTGTTATCCTTTTTAGTATGTTATTTTCCAACTGTTATAATGTTCAATTTGTTTATACTTATCAGGCCTTGAAAAATTAGAAAAGATATCCAAAAAGTTTAAGATATGAACAAGGATCACATATCTCATAACCGATAAGTTTTAAAAATGGTATAGTTTAAGAAACACAAGTTCAGTTGTCAAGTATAGGGGTTATTCAAATGAATAATGAATAAAACCAAAAAAGTTAAGGATCATACCTGAGGATCCAAGTTAGGTCCTAACCATAATAAGGATAACTATAAGATAAACCTTATAGTGAAATAAGGATCAAGGATCCCTAGCTGCCTATCTTCAAGGACCTGAAATAGAGCATAACTTGGGACTAAGCCGATATAAGAAAAGAGTTAGCAACTGGGGACAAGCCCAAGGATAACTGGGGACAAGCCCAAGGATAACTGGGGACAAGCCCAAGGATAACTGGGGACAAGCCCAAGGATCGTATGTAAACTGGAGTATGGCCCTAACTGGCGACTATCCGAACTTAGTGACATGAAGATGCCAAAACCTTAGCTAACGTGAAAACGTTAGAAACCTTAGCTAACGTGAAAACGTTAGAAACCTTATGAACGGATGTATGGTACGTCTACCATTATACGTAGGATCCTAAGCATAGCCAGAACAATGGAATTATCAGCCCCTATAATGAGTACTGGTCCCAAAGCCTTGAACTATACCAGGATCATCGTGCGCTGCAGGCGGAATCTGGGGACAAGCCCAAATAACTGGGGTTAAACCCAAAGGACGGATTGCTTCTGTGGATAACCAATGTTGTGCTGAAGATACCTGAGTAAGGATCACCGATACTTTGAGGATCCTTTAAGGATATCCCTTCCATGAGGATCACCTATACCATAAGGATCCTGCTTACATGAAATATTTCTTTAAGTGGACAGCATTCCAAGCTCTTGGTAGCAATTCACCTTCCATGGTTAGCAATCTATATGCCCCCTTTCCTGCTTCAGCTTCAATCAAATAAGGGCCTTCCCATTTTGGAGCCAATTTTCCATCAGCAGGATTGGTGGTATTCTGAAATGCTTTCCTTAACACCATATCTCCAACTTGAAACCTCCTGATCCTGACATTTTTATTGTAAGCACCAGCCATTCTTTGTTGATAACTGGCCATCCTGATCCTAGCCATATCCCTGATTTCTTCAATAGTATCCAGGTCTTGAGCCAAGTTTTCATCATTTTCCTCAGGATCACGGGTACTTGTTCTAGCAGTAGGAACCACCATTTTTGTTGGGATCACTGATTCTGCCCCAAACACCAAAGAGAATGGTGTTTGACCAGTAGCATTCTTAGGGGTTGTCCTGTCAGCCCAGAGCACATAGGGTAGCTCTTCTGCCCATTTTCCTTTCTTGGATCCAAGCTTCTTCTTCAAGTTGTTGATGATGATCTTGTTGGATGATTCTGCTTGGCCATTAGCTTGTGGGTGGACTGGTGTTGAAGTTATCATCTTAATCCCCCAGCTGTCACAAAAGTTAGTGGTTCTGCCCCCAATAAATTGGGAACCATTATCACATATAATCTCAGAGGGAATTCCAAATCTAGTTATAATATTTCTTTTAATGAAGGATATAACTTCCTTTTCTCTAACTTGGGCAAAAGCTTCAGCCTCTATCCACTTGGAGAAGTAATCAGTCATAGCTAGCATGAATACTTTTCCACCAGGTGCCTTAGGGAGCTTGCCAACTATGTCCATACCCCATCTCATAAATGGCCAAGAGGAGGATATAGGATGCAATAATTCGGCTGGCTGATGAAGGATATTGCTGTGTCTCTGGCAAGGGTCACATCTTCTGGCATACTCCACAGCATCTTTCTTCATGGTTGGCCAGTAGTATCCTGTCCTCAGGATCCTTGAGAATAAAGCCCTGCCCCCAGTGTGGTTTCCACAATCTCCTTCATGGAAGTCTTTTAAAACTTCTTGAACTTCAGGATCCTCAATGCATCTCAAGTATGGTCCTGCAAGAGATCGCCTATACAACATATTATTCATAATTGTGAATTGAGATACCTTAGATTTGAAAGCCCTAGGGTTTTCTCCTGTAGGAATCTCTCCATGTTGTAAGTATCTCATAATTGGTGAGATCCATGATCTGGATCCTGAATAGGATTGAACATCCTCACTAGGGATAACTGCAGAATCATCTCCTATCTCCATAGTCTGGTGATCCTCGATAGCCGGGGTCAGGATATGGATAATAGGAATCTTGATATCCTCTGGGATCTTCAAAGATGATCCTAAGTTAGCCAATGCATCAGCTTCTGTATTTTCTTCCCTTGGTACCTGTGACAAACTAAAGGAAACAAAAGAGAGTGCCAAACTCTTGACTATCTCCAAATATTTGGTTAGTTTTTCACCTTTAACAGCATATGATCCATTAAAGTGATTCGTAATTAACAAAGAATCTACGTGTACCTCAAGATACCTGATCCCCATATGCTTTGCAATTTGCAAACCAGCAATTAAGGCTTCATATTCAGCCTCATTATTAGTGGTTTGGAACTCACAAGCTATAGAATGGGGTATTATGTCCCCCTGTGGCGATTTTAGTAGTATTCCAAGCCCTGTGCCTTTGACATTTGAGGATCCATCAGTGTGGAGTATCCAAGGATCCTTGGTCTCTTCTAGCTGCTGGACTTCTAGCTCAGCTTCTTCTTGTAGATCACTACTGAAATCAGCCACAAAGTCAGCTAATGCTTGGGATTTGATAGCTGTCCTAGGCTCATATCTTATATCATAGGCACTCAGCTTTACTGCCCACTTAGCCATCCTTCCGGACATCTCTGGTTTCCTGAGGACATTCTTAATTGGAAAATTAGTTTTAACAATGATAACATGAGTTTCAAAATAATGTCTTAACTTGGTAGATGCCATTATTAATGCAAGGATAAGCTTTTCAAGGTGTGAGTACCTGGATTCGGCGTCAAGTAAACTTTTACTTACATAATAGACAGGATGTTGTGTACCTTGATGATCCTTAACAAGGACCGCACTTACCGCTTTTGAGGATACTGCGAGATACAAGGATAACACTTCACCTTTTTCTGGTTTCATTAAAGCCGGGGCCGAGGATAGGTAATCTTTGAGGGCTTTTAGAGCATTTTCATGCTTCTCCGTCCACTCAAATTTCTTGTTCTTCCTTAGGATATCATAGAATTCTTTACATTTCTCGGAGGACTTGGATATGAATCTGTTCAAGGCTGCTATCCTTCCTGTTAACCTTTGAACATCCTTAGCATTGGCCGGAGATTTGATGTTCACTATTGCTTTGATTTGTTCCGGGCTAGCTTCGATGCCTCTCTTAGTCACCATGTATCCTAAGAATTTACCTGCTTTAACACCAAAATGACATTTTGAAGGATTAAGCTTCATATTATATTTGTCAAGGATATCAAATGCTTCCTCCAAGTCTCTTAGGTGATCCTCAGCTTTTAAGGATTTTACCACCATATCATCTATGTAAACCTCCATAGTTTGTCCAATCTGATCCTTGAACATCATATTCACCAACCTTTGGTACGTTGCACCTGCATTTCTCAATCCGAACGGCATAGCAATATAGCAATATATACCAGTTGGAGTCATGAAGGCCGTATCCTCTTGGTCGGATGGTTCCATTTGGATTTGTTGGAATCCAGATGAAGCATCCATAAAAGTTAACAGTTCATGACCCGCAGTTGCATCCACCATGGAGTCAATGTGGGGTAAAGGGAAAGGATCCTTGGGACATGCCTTATTTAAATCGGTAAAATCGACACATACCCTCCACTTTCCGTTTTTCTTTTGAACAACAACCACATTGGCCAACCATCTTGGATACTTGACCTCTCTGATCATACCTGCCCGGAGCAATTTCTCTACCTCTTCCTGGATAATGGCATTCCTTTCTGGTGCAAACTTCCTTCTCCTTTGATGGATTGGTTTGAAAGATCTGTCGATGCCGAGCTTATGAGTGATAACATCCTTGGATATGCCAGTCATGTCTTCATGTTTCCATGCAAAGGTAGTCTTTCTCCTTTTGAGGAAGGACATGAGGTCTTCTTTCATTTCGCCAAGGATCCCTGACCCGATATAGATTTTGGATTCAGGATCATCAGGATCCATGAGGATTTCTACCACATCCTGCTCTCTGGCCTCCAAGACACTCCTTGGAGGAGACCTTGATTGCTATTGATCCCTTGACTTCGAAGCCGGTTTCATCGATGAAGTGTAGCAATTCTTAGCTTCCTGCTGATCGCTATCAATCTTTACTATTCCCCAAGGACTAGGGAGCTTCACACATTGATGGTAAGTAGATGGGACTGCTTTCATATCGTGTATCCAGGGCCTGCCAAGGATAACATTACAACAAGATAAACAGTCAATAACACAAAACTTTTGATAAGAGTGTAAGCCTTCAATATATATTGGGAGTTTAATGTCCCCCAGGGTGTTCTTGGTCTCGCCACTAAATCCCACGAGCACGGAGGATCTTGGTATGATCTCTGATTCAGGGATACCCATCTTCTTTAGAACATCAAGCTGGATAATGTTCACTGAACTTCCTCCGTCTATTAGGATCCTGCGGACAAAATAGTTAGATATAAAAAGAGTAATAACTAAACCGTCGTGATGAGGATCCTGGATATCAATACGATCCTCTTCATCAAAGGTTATGACTTTTCCTTCGGAGACACTCGATGTTCGAACTGGCCTTTCTCCGTTATCCATTTTAGTTTCCTTCGCATGCCTCTTAGCTGCTTAGAAGGATGTGCCACAAATGTCGGATCCCCCAGAGATAAAGTTTATCACTTGTGCGTCTGCTGGAGGGGCTGGAGCCTTCTCAGGGATCCTTTCAGGATCCTGAGTCCTTGACTTTTTTCTTCCCAACAACTCTTTTAGATGCCCTTTGCTAAGCAAGTATCCAATTTCCTTTCTTAATGCAATGCATTCTTCTGTTAGGTGCCCAAAATCTTCATGATATGCACACCACTTTGATTTATCCTTAGTTGCAGCTGGCCTGTCATTCTTTCTTGGCCATCTAGCTTTATCACCTAGGTTCTGCATGGCAAGGATTAGTTCATTGTTATCAACACTAAAGCAATATTCAGAGATTGGAGGATAATCCTCATCATCCTCTTCTTGATCAATAGAATGCACGTTCTGATTATCAGATTTGTTGTAGGATCTGAACTTGTTGTTTCTGAATGAGGATCCTTGCTTATCCTGCTTTGAGGATCCTGTTATCCTCTCCTGAATCCTCTTATCATCCTCTAGTCGGATGAACCTGAGGGCCCGGGTTCTTACCTCATCTAGGTTCCTGCACGGTGTCATAACAAGATCATCATAAAATAAGGAATCCCTAAGTAATCCCATTTTGAAGGCCTCAACAGCCGTGGCTATATCTAAGTTGGGAATGTCTAAGGATTCTTTACTAAATTTGGTAATGTAATCCCTTAATGATTCATTATGACCCTGGGTTATCCTATATAAATCACTAGTTAGTCGTTCAAATTTTCTACTACAGGAAAACTGAGTATTAAACAAGTTAACTAGGTTTGCAAATGAGGTAATAGAATAGGGAGGAAGACTTAGCAGCCATTTGAGAGCTGATCCAGTAAGAGTGGATCCGAATCCTTTGCATAGGCATGCTTCCTTTAACTTTTCTGGGATTGGATTGATCTCCATCCTCTCCCTGTATTGTGCTATGTGTTCTTCAGGGTCCGTCGAACCATCATACAGTTTCATTGTAGGCACATGGAACCTCTTGGGTATCTCAGCATCACAGATTGGTGGTGCAAAGCGAGATATCTTGTGGCTCCCATCTGCAATCTCTGGAATAGGTTTGACTACTCCCGGAACACTCGAGATCATATCCTTTAGCTTTTGCAATTCTCTGGCCATGGCATGATTGATACCTGGATCCTGCATAAAACCATGGTTAATAGTATGAGAATTATTAAAAGTGTTACCTCCCATTGGATTCAAGTTAGGAAATATGGAGGTTAATCCATATTGTTGAGATTCTGGAATGATCGAGGGGCCAGCAGAGGCATTGGTCTGCATTGGAATAAAATCTCCTTGATGGACATCTGAACTTCCTGTTTGCAAACTCCTCAAGGATCCTGGCATCTGGAAGGATCCCTGAAACTGGGATGATCCTGGAACAAAGGAGGATCCTTGAACCTGGGATGATCCTGGAACGAAGGAGGATCCTTGAACCTGGGATGATCCTGGAACGAAGGAGGATCCTTGAACATGGGATGATCCTGGAACGAAGGAGGATCCTTGAACCTGGGATGATCCTGGAACGAAGGAGGATCCTTGAACCTGGGATGATCCTGGAACGAAGGAGGATCCTTGAACTTGGGATGATCCTGGAACGAAGGAGGATCCTTGAACCTGCTGCATTCCTGAATATCCTCCTGTACTCGTGAGGGATCCCATATGCTGGGGATAGGATCCTGCTGGCTGGAAATATGAACCTAGTGCCTGGGTCATAGCTGTTGTTCCGTAGTGCACTCCCTTTGGTCCACCCGCATATTGAATGTTTGGAACCACTGACGGCTGAGAAGTAACCACCGGAGTGTCAAAATTCAAAGATCTGGGCATCAGTGGAGAATGATCCTCTGCCGTTTTCTTCTGTTTCTTAATTTCATCAATCTCCCGGAGGATCCTTTCGTTGGTCTTATCCTGCTCTTGTGCATGATTCCTCATCTGCAAAATCAAGGTATAGAGATCATTAGTAGTAGGATTAGTTGAAACAGAAGAAGTAGGTGGTTTTGAGAAAATGGGAGTCGGTTTCTTCGCAGCATTTTCTGTATTCTTCTGGGATCCAGAAGGTGGTGGAGGCAAAGGAGGAACGCCTTGTGATGAAGTGAATGAGGGCATCAAGTTTGAAGCATTCTTCGCTGAGGAAGCCATTTGCTTGGTAGTAATTGTTTTGGTCAGAAAATCTGTTGAGAATATTGCAACCAAACTCTAGATTACGGGGTATGATGCTCAAAAAGTGTAACAACAATGAGGATCACTTCAATGTGGAATGCACAAACAACACAAGGATTTATACGGGGAAAAAGCCCTTGATCAAGAATTGATCTCCGGCACAAAAAACCCCGGGTGATGGAAACTACCGATCACCAAGCTCAAATAAATGAATAAACGTTTACAACTTCGGATAGTAACGAGCTAGGTACAAGGATCACTACGGTGAAATGTGTAAAAAGTGTAAGTAATTGCTAAGTGTTTGAACGAGAGCTTGTATGAGCGTGTTTGCGAGTGTGTGAAACTGCCAAAAATGACTAAGTGTCACTAACTAGCTCGTTACCCCTTTAAAATAAGAAAAATATCTAGTTAACAAACTCTCCGACTTTCGGGCCAAGCCTCCACGTTCTCCATAACGTCTAGTTTTGATCTAGCACGTGCAGAATACTTCGGGAATATTCTCCAGGAATGTCGCTAAGACTTGGTCAAGCTTAATATACCTGCGAGACATTTCAAAAACACAAGTAAACAATCGTCAGTACGAGGATCCTTAAAGTGATCCATGATCCTGATCCTGAAGCTCTTCTGAGGATCACCACCTGTCACAGAAGTAAGGATCACTAGTTAGGATAACGAATAAGGATCACTAATTGTTAGAAAATCCTCCCCTAACAATTGCCCCCAAAATATAAGGAGTAATTTGTAAAATTTGGCGAGTTATATTTTCTTGATCTTATCCGTAACAAACTAACGGATATATAGCCGTTAATTTTGAACTAGCCGTTGCGATGATGATGTCACGGAAGTGACAACCTGCAAGATCATGATTATAAATAGAGATATAGATAGGATCACTATGCATTTAAATTCGAAAGAAACTCCCTTTATAATCTCAGTTGAAGATCGATCAGGTATCTCTTTCTCCTCTCTCTTCCTTTCTTACTCTGTTCTTCTTTCTTTACCTTAATCACTTCAAGAATGTTGCTCCGAAATTCCCCGGCTAAGGATCACAAAAAGGATAGCCCTCTGAAGAGTCAGAAGATCGTCAAGGACTCGGTGAACGAGAGGTGTTGCTTTACCGATGCACAGATTGATAACATCCGTCACCGTTTTCCAGCGAATGTCTTTTTCAAACCCTTCGATTCAACTGTTCTGAGCGACTACGTTTCTGATACATGGGTCGCCTTCCCAGTCACTCCATTTGCTATAGAGTACACCTATCCTTTCCCGGAGTTCACACAATCCTTCTTTTCCCTTACCGGCATATCTTACATTCAAGCCATGCCGATGATCTGGAGGGTTTTATACACCCTAGAGAGGATCATCGAGCAGGAGAGTCTTGATTTAGGAATGTCAGAACTAGCGGAGTTGTATGATCTTACTACCTTCGGATCCCACCGTTACTTGTTTAAACGGAAACCCGGTGCAGATCACCCTCTTCTCAAAGTCACCAAAAACGACAAAGATTGGAAGCGTCGCTTCTTCTTTGTAAGGAGGGATACCATTTCAGATGGAGAGCACTTACCAAGAACATGGTCCACCCATGGTAGGCTGGAGGATCCTGGGAAGGATCACCAGATGGTCATGTTTTTGTAATAGGATCACTAACCCCTTCTTTGTCTTGTGTCATGCAGCCATCTCCTTTTCACGTCTCATCACAACACCCGCAACCAGGGAAAGACTTGCTACTTTCTGGGGACTTGACCCTGAAACTAGAACTTTTAAGACAACAACCCAAGACTCACAGGAGGTATCCTCAGGCTCTGTCACAATGTCGAGTAAGTATCCTTGTTTATAATTTAAATAAATAATTAAATGTTTATTAAGAAAAGATACTTATCTTATTTTGGTTGTGTAGGCGCTGGAAAATCTGCCAAAGCTGCTTCAAGGTTCAGTGTCACCGATCTCACCACTGTTAAATCCTCCAAAAGAAAGGTTCCTACTAGCCCGACAGCCTCAATCCCCAAGGCACCCCTCAAAGGGAAGGGAATCAAGAAGAGAAAGACTTCCGAGGCTGAGGATTTGCAGGGCCTGCCCTTAATTCGCCACTAGTTCCTCGAGTACTTCAACGATGTAAGGATCACTATCTCTGCTTGCATATCCTGCTGATCTAAGGATCACTTGCTCTTGAACCGCTTTACCCTTTTCTTTTGCAGAAATTTGCTGAGATCGAGGATTACGTCGGTCATGTTGAGGATCAAGATCAGAAGATTGCCGATCTCCAGCAGGTTGCTGTGCTCAAGGATCTTGCAATTGCTGATCTTCAGAAGGAACTCAAGGATACTAAGCAGAAGATGGCCAAGGTGCTGGTTAACTTTGATTATGAAAGGCAGGAGATCATGGATGATGCTAAAGTTTCTGCCGCCATAGCAATGTACAAAACCAAACTCCAAATGGCCTCGGAAGCTCAGGATCCTGCCTTCGACAAAGGCAACTGGGAGATTGAAGAATGGAAGGCAAGGCTGGCTGAATTGGGTGATGAAGAGGAGGCTGAGGAGATTCTGGCAATTGAGGCTAGTGGCAGCGGGTTGAAGGATAAAGCTGAGGATGCAGCGGCTGGTGGTGATGATGCAGTGAAGGTGTAGGCTGCACAATTGGGCGATGATGGATATATGTGCTAAGGCCGGAGCCCAATTTTTAGTTTGATGGTTGTGATGTTTAAGACAATTTCATGGGTTGTACTTTGAACAATAGGTTTTTAGGATTAAGGATCATGTATGATCCTTTGGACAATAGGCAGGATTGCAATTGGTGGAGGGATCCTCTGTTTGGGGGATGAAGCCATTGTGATCCTGCTGCCTTTATATTCCTGCACTACTTTTGAACTCATTATCATGGACACCCTTTACCTACCCCAGCGGACGGGCCACGTTTTGCTGGTAGATGCTCGGGTAGGTAATTTTGACAACCTTTAAAGGGTTAGCCTTATGTTAATAAATAAAAACTTAACCTTTTGTCGCTTATCTTGTGTTGTTACCCTTTTTAGTATGTTACTTTTCAACTGTTATAATGTTCATCCTGTTTATATTTATCAAACCTTAGAAAATTAGAAAATATATCCATAAAGTTTAGGATATAATCAAGGATCACACATCCCATAACCGATAAGTTCTAAAAAGTGATATAGTTTAAGAAACACAGGTTCAGTTGTCAAGTATAAGGGTTCATCAAAAGAATAATGAATAAAATCAAAATAGTTAAGGATCATACCTGAGGATTCAAGTTAGAATCCTAACCATAATAAGGATAACTATAAGATAAACCTTAGAGTGTAATAAGGATCAAAGATCCCTAGCTGCCTACCTTCAAGGACCTGAAATAGAGCATAACTTGGGACTAAGCCAATATAAGAAAAGAGTTAGCAACTGGGGACAAGCCCAAGGATAACTGGGGACAAGCCCAAGGATAACTGGGGACAAGCCCAAGGATAACTGGGGACAAGCCCAAGGATAACTGGGGACAAGCCCAAGGATCGTGTGTAAACTGGAGTATGGCCCTAACTGGCGACTATCCAAACTTAGTGACATGAAGATGCCAAAACCTTAGCTAACGTGAAAACGTTAGAAACCTTAGCTAACGTGAAAACGTTAGAAACCTTATGAACGGATGTATGGTACGTCTACCATTATACGTAGGATCCTAAGCATAGCCAGAACAATGGAATTATCAGCCCCTAGAACGAGTACTGGTCCCAAAGCCTTGAACTACACCAGGATCATCGTGCGCTACAGGCGGAATCTGGGGACAAGCCCAAATAACTGGGGTTAAACCCAAAAGACGGATTGCTTCTGTGGATAACCAACGTTGTGCTAAAGATACCTGAACTTTCAAAACTTGAACTCACGTGAGAGATGGATAAAGGATACATGATCCTTATCCTTATATGAGAAAATAAAGAAATGAAATAGTTCAAGATTAGGATATTACCTGAGTAAGGATCACCGATACTTTGAGGATCCTTTAAGGATATCCCTTCCATGAGGATCACCTATACCATAAGGATCCTGCTTACATGAAATATTTCTTCAAGTGGACAGCATTCCAAGCTCTTGGTAGCAATTCACCTTCCATGGTTAGCAATCTATATGCCCCCTTTCCTGCTTCAGCTTTAATCAAATAAGGGCCTTCCCATTTTGGAGCCAATTTTCCATCAGCAGGATTGGTGGTATTCTGAAATGCTTTCCTTAACACCATATCTCCAACTTGAAACCTCCTGATCCTGACATTTTTATTGTAAGCACCAGCCATTCTTTGTTGATAACTGGCCATCCTGATCCTAGCCATATCCCTGATTTGTTCAATAGTATCCAGGTCTTGAGCCAAGTTTTCATCATTTTCCTCAGGATCACGGGTACTTGTTCTAGCAGTAGGAACCACCATTTCTGTTGGGATCACTGATTCTGCCCCAAACACCAAAGAGAATGGTGTTTGACCAGTATCATTCTTAGGGGTTGTCCTGTCAGCCCAGAGCACATAGGGTAGCTCTTCTGCCCATTTTCCTTTCTTGGAACCAAGCTTCTTCTTCAAGTTGTTGATGATGATCTTGTTGGATGATTCTGCTTGACCATTAGCTTATGGGTGGACTGGTGTTGATGTTATCATCTTAATCCCCCAGCTGTCACAAAAATTAGTGGTTTTGCCCCCAATAAATTGGGAACCATTATCACATATAATCTCAGAAGGAATTCCAAATCTAGTTATAATATTTCTTTTAATGAAGGATATAACTTCTTTTTCTCTAACTTGAGCAAAAGCTTCAGCCTCTATCCACTTGGAGAAGTAATCAGTCATAGCTAGCATGAATACTTTTCCACCAGGTGCCTTAAGGAGCTTGCCAACTATATCCATACCCCATCTCATAAATGGCCAAGAGGAGGATATAGGATGCAATAGTTCGGCTGGTTGATGAAGGATATTGCTGTGTCTCTGGCAAGGATCACATCTTCTGGCATACTCCACAGCATCTTTCTTCATGGTTGGCCAGTAGTATCCTGTCCTCAGGATCCTTGAGAATAAAGCCCTGCCCCCAGTGTGATTTCCACAATCTCCTTCATGGAAGTCTTTTAAAACTTCTTGAACTTCAGGATCCTCAATGCATCTCAAGTATGGTCCTGGAAGAGATCGCCTATACAACATATTATTCATAATTGTGAATTGAGATACCTTAGATTTGAAAGCCCTAGGGTTTTCTCCTGTAGGAATCTCTCCATGTTGTAAGTATCTCATAATTGGTGAGATCCATGATCCGGATCCTGAATAGGATTGAGTATCCTCACTAGGGATCATTGCAGAATTATTCCCTATCTCCATAGCCACATGATCCTCAATAGCTGGGGTTAGGATATGGATAATAGGGATCTTGATATCCTCTGGGATCTTTAAAGATGATCCTAAGTTAGCCAATGCATCAGCTTCTGTATTTTCTTCCCTTGGTACCTGTGACAAACTAAAAGAGACAAAAGAGAGTGCCAAACTTTTGACTATCTCCAAATATTTGGTTAGCTTTTCACCTTTAACAGCATATGATCCATTAAAGTGATTTGTAATTAACAAAGAATCTACGTGTACCTCAAGATACCTGATCCCCATATGCTTTGCGATTTGCAAACCAGCAATTAAGGCTTCATATTCAGCCTCATTATTAGTGGTTTGGAACTCGCAAGCTATAGAATGGGGTATTATGTCCCCCTGTGGCGATTTTAGTAGTATTCCAAGCCCTGTGCCTTTGACATTTGAGGATCCATCAGTGTGAAGTATCCAAGGATCCTTGGTCTCCTCTAGCTGCTGGACTTCTAACTCAACTTCTTCTTGTAAATCACTACTGAAATCAGCCACAAAGTCAGCTAATGCTTGGGATTTGATAGCTGTCCTAGGCTCATATCTTATATCATATGCACTCAATTTCACTGCCCACTTAGCCATCCTTCCTGACATCTCTGATTTCCTGAGGACATTCTTAATTGGAAAATTAGTTTTAACAATGATAACATGAGTTTCAAAATAATGTCTTAACTTGGTAGATGCCATTATTAATGCAAGGATAAGCTTTTCAAGGTGTGAGTACCTGGATTCGGCATCAAGTAAACTTTTACTTACATAATAGACAGGATGTTGTGTACCTTGATGATCCTTAACAAGGACCGCACTTACTGCTTTTGAGGATACTGCGAGATACAAGGATAACACTTCACCTTTTTCTGGTTTCATTAAAGCCGGGGCCGAGGATAGGTAATCTTTGAGGGCTTTTAAAGCATTTTCATGCTTCTCCGTCCACTCAAATTTCTTGTTCTTCCTTAGGATATCATAGAATTCTTTACACTTCTCGGAGGACTTGGATATGAATCTGTTCAAGGCTGCTATCCTTCCTGTTAACCTTTGAACATCCTTAGCATTGGCCGGAGATTTGATGTTCACTATTGCTTTGATTTGTTCCGGGCTAGCTTCGATGCCTCTCTTAGTCACCATGTATCCTAAGAATTTACCTGCTTTAACACCAAAATGACATTTTGAAGGATTAAGCTTCATATTATATTTGTCAAGGATATCAAATGCTTCCTCCAAGTCTCGTAGGTGATCCTCAGCTTTTAAGGATTTCACCACCATATCATCTATGTAAACCTCCATAGTTTGTCCAATCTGATCCTTGAACATCATATTCACCAGCCTTTGGTACGTTGCACCTGCATTTCTCAATCCAAACGGCATAGCAATATAGCAATATATACCAGTTGGAGTCATGAAGGCTGTATCCTCTTGGTCGGATGGTTCCATTTGGATTTGTTGAAATCCAGATGAAGCATCCATAAAAGTTAACAGTTCATGACCCGCAGTTGCATCCACCATGGAGTCAATGTGGGGTAAAGGGAAAGGATCCTTGGGACATGCCTTATTTAAATCGGTAAAATCAACACATACCCTCCACTTTCCGTTTTTCTTTTGAACAACAACCACATTTGCCAGCCATCTTGGATACTTGACCTCTCTAATCATACCTGCCCGGAGCAATTTTTCTACCTCTTCCTGGATAATGGCATTCCTTTCTGGTGCAAACTTCCTTCTTCTTTGATGTATTGGTTTGAAGGATCTGTCGATGCCGAGTTTATGGGTGATAACATCTTTGGATATACCAGTCATGTCTTCATGTTTCCATGCAAAGGTAGTCTTTCTCCTTTTGAGGAAGGACATGAGGACTTCTTTCATTTCGCCAAGGATCCCTGACCCGATATAGATTTTGGATTCAGGATCATCAGGATCCATGAGGATTTCTACCACATCCTGCTCTCTGGCCTCCAAGACACTCCTTGGAGGATACCTTGATTGCTATTGCTCCCTTGACTTCGAAGCTGGTTTCATCGATGAAGTGTAGCAATCCTTAGCTTCCTGCTGATCGCTATCAATCTTTACTATTCCCCAAGGACTAGGGAGCTTCACACATTGATGATAAGTAGATGGGACTGCTTTCATATCGTGTATCCAGGGCCTGCCAAGGATAACGTTACAACAAGATACACAGTCAATAACACAAAACTTTTGATAAGAGTGTAAGCCTTCAATATATATTTGGAGTTTAATGTCCCCCAGGGTGTTCTTGGTCTCGCCACTAAATCCCACGAGCACGGAGGATCTTGGTATGATCTCTGATTCAGGGATACCCATCTTCTTTAGAACATCAAGCTGGATAATGTTCACTGAACTTCCTCCGTCTATTAGGATCCTGCGGACAAAATAGTTAGATATAAAAAGAGTAATAACTAAACCGTCGTGATGAGGATCCTGGATATCAATACGATCCTCTTCATCAAAGGTTATGACTTTTCCTTCGGAGACACTCGATGTTCGAACTGGCCGTTCTCCGTTATCCATTTTAGTTTCCTTCGCATGCCTCTTAGCTGCTGAGAAGGATGTGCCACAAATGTCGGATCCCCCAGAGATAAAGTTTATCACTTGTGCGTCTGCTGGAGGGGCTGGAGCCTTCTCAGGGATCCTTTCAGGATCCTGAGTCCTTGACTTTTTTCTTCCCAACAACTCTTTTAGATGCCCTTTGCTCAGCAAGTATCCAATTTCCTTTCTTAATGCAATGCATTCTTCTGTTAGGTGCCCAAAATCTTCATGATATGCACACCACTTTGATTTATCCTTAGTTGCAGCTGGCCTGTCATTCTTTCTTGGCCATCTAGCTTTATCACCTAGGTTCTGCATGGCAAGGATTAGTTCATTGTTATCAACACTAAAGCAATATTCAGAAATTGGAGGATAATCCTCATCATCCTCTTCTTGATCAATAGAATGCACGTTCTGATTATCAGATTTGTTGTAGGATCTGAACTTGTTGTTTCTGAATGAGGATCCTTGCTTATCCTGCTTTGAGGATCCTGTTATCCTCTCCTGAATCCTCTTATCATCCTCTAGCCGGATGAACCTGAGGGCCCGGGTTCTTACCTCATCTAGGTTCCTGCACGGTGTCATAACAAGATCATCATAAAATAAGGAATCCCTAAGTAATCCCATTTTGAAGGCCTCAACAGCCGTGGCTATATCTAAGTTGGGAATGTCTAAGGATTCTTTACTAAATTTGGTAATGTAATCCCTTAATGATTCATTATGACCCTGGGTTATCCTATATAAATCACTAGTTAGTCGTTCAAATTTTCTACTACAGGAAAACTGAGTATTAAACAAGTTAACTAGGTTTGCAAATGAGGTAATAGAATAGGGAGGAAGACTTAGCAGCCATTTGAGAGCTGATCCAGTAAGAGTGGATCCGAATCCTTTGCATAGGCATGCTTCCTTTAACTTTTCTGGGATTGGATTGATCTCCATCCTCTCCCTGTATTGTGCTATGTGTTCTTCAGGGTCCGTCGAACCATCATACAGTTTCATTGTAGGCACATGGAACCTCTTGGGTATCTCAGCATCACAGATTGGTGGTGCAAAGCGAGATATCTTGTGGCTCCCATCTGCAATCTCTGGAATAGGTTTGACTACTCCCGGAACACTCGAGATCATATCCTTTAGCTTTTGCAATTCTCTGGCCATGACATGATTGATACCTGGATCCTGCATAAAACCATGGTTAATAGTATGAGAATTATTAAAAGTGTTACCTCCCATTGGATTCAAGTTAGGAAATATGGAGGTTAATCCATATTGTTGAGATTCTGGAATGATCGATGGGCCAGCAGAGGCATTGGTCTGCATTGGAATAAAATCTCCTTGATGGACATCTGAACTTCCTGTTTGCAAACTCCTCAAGGATCCTGGCATCTGGAAGGATCCCTGAAACTGGGATGATCCTGGAACAAAGGAGGATCCTTGAACCTGAGATGATCCTGGAACGAAGGAGGATCCTTGAACCTGGGATGATCCTGGAACGAAGGAGGATCCTTGAACTTGGGATGATCCTGGAACGAAGGAGGATCCTTGAACCTGGGATGATCCTGGAACGAAGGAGGATCCTTGAACCTGGGATGATCCTGGAACGAAGGAGGATCCTTGAACCTGGGATGATCCTGGAACGAAGGAGGATCCTTGAACTTGGGATGATCCTGGAACGAAGGAGGATCCTTGAACCTGGGATGATCCTGGAACGAAGGAGGATCCTTGAACCTGGGATGATCCTGGAACGAAGGAGGATCCTTGAACTTGGTGCATTCCTGAATATCCTCCTGTACTCGTGAGGGATCCCATATGCTGGGGATAGGATCCTGCTGGCTGGAAATATGAACCTAGTGCCTGGGTCATAGCTGTTGTTCCGTAGTGCACTCCCTTTGGTCCACCCGCATATTGAATGTTTGGAACCACTGACGGCTGAGAAGTAACCACCGGAGTGTCAAAATTCAAAGATCTGGGCATCAGTGGAGAATGATCCTCTGCCGTTTTCTTCTGTTTCTTAATTTCATCAATCTCCCGGAGGATCCTTTCGTTGGTCTTATCCTGCTCTTGTGCATGATTCCTCATCTGCAAAATCAAGGTATAGAGATCATTAGTAGTAGGATTAGTTGAAACAGAAGAAGTAGGTGGTTTTGAGAAAATGGGAGTCGGTTTCTTCGCAGCATTTTCTGTATTCTTCTGGGATCCAGAAGGTGGTGGAGGCAAAGGAGGAACGCCTTGTGAGGAAGTGAATGAGGGCATCAAGTTTGAAGCATTCTTCGATGAGGAAGCCTTCCGCTTGGTTGTAGTGAGCCGAATTAAGCACAGAAATGCGTATTTTCTTAAGGACGAAGCACCAATTGCCCCACGGTGGGCGCCAAACTGTTTTGGTCAGAAAATCTGTTGAGAATATTGCAACCAAACTCTAGATTACGGGGTATGATGCTCAAAAAGTGTAACAACAATGAGGATCACTTCAATGTGGAATGCACAAACAACACAAGGATTTATACGGGGAAAAAGCCCTTGATCAAGAATTGATCTCCGGCACAAAAAACCCCGGGTGATGGAAACTACCGATCACCAAGCTCAAATAAATGAATAAACGTTTACAACTTCGGATAGTAATGAGCTAGGTACAAGGATCACTACGGTGAAATGTGTAAAAAGTGTAAGTAATTGCTAAGTGTTTGAACGAGAGCTTGTATGAGCGTGTTTGCGAGTGTGTGAAACTGCCAAAAATGACTAAGTGTCACTAACTAGCTCGTTACCCCTTTAAAATAAGAAAAATATCTAGTTAACAAACTCTCCGACTTTCGGGCCAAGCCTCCACGTTCTCCATAACGTCTAGTTTTGATCTAGCACGTGCAGAATACTTCGGGAATATTCTCCAGGAATGTCGCTAAGACTTGGTCAAGCTTAATATACCTGCGAGACATTTCAAAAACACAAGTAAACAATCGTCAGTACGAGGATCCTTAAAGTGATCCATGATCCTGATCCTGAAGCTCTTCTGAGGATCACCACCTGTCACAGAAGTAAGGATCACTAGTTAGGATAACGAATAAGGATCACTAATTGTTAGAAAATCCTCCCCTAACAGTAATGAACCGGAATGAGCACAGAAATGCGAATTCTTCTAAGGACAAAGCACCAATTGCCCCACGGTGGGCGCCAAACTGTTTTGGTCAGAAAATCTGATGATGATATTGCAACCAAACTCTAGATTACGGGGTATGATGCTCAAAAAGTTTAACAACAATGAGGATCACTTCAATGTGGAATGCACAAACAACACAAGGATTTATACGGGGAAAAAGCCCTTGATCAAGGATTGATCTCCGGCACAAAAAACCCCGGGTGATGGAAACTACCGATCACCAAGCTCAAATAAATGAATAAACGTTTACAACTTCGGATAGTAACGAGCTAGGTACAAGGATCACTACGGTGAAATGTGTAAAAAGTGTAAGTAATTGCTATGTGTTTGAACGAGAGCTTGTATGAGCGTGTTTGCGAGTGTGTGAAACTGCCAAAATGACTAAGTGTCACTAACTAGCTCGTTACCCCTTTAAAATAAGAAAAATATCTAGTTAACAAACTCTCCGACTTTCGGGCCAAGCCTCCACGTTCTCCATAACGTCTAGTTTTGATCTAGCACGTGCAGAATACTTCGGGAATATTCTCCAAGAATGCCGCTAAGACCTGGTCAAGCTTGTTATACCTGCGAGATGTTATAAAACATAAGTAAACAATCGTCAGTATGAGGATCCTTGAAGTGATCCATGATCCTGATCCTAAAGCCCTTCTGAGGATCACCACCTGTCACAGAAGTAAGGATCACTAGTTAGGATAACAAATAAGGATCACTAATTGTTAGAAAATCCTCCCCTAACATGTCCCAAGGATCCTTTCCCATTACCCCACATTGACTCCATGGTGGATGCTACCGCGGGTCATGAGTTGTTAACTTTTATGGATGCTTCATCTGGATTCCAACAAATTCAGATGGAACCATCTGATCAGGAGGATACAGCATTCATGACCCCAACTAGTATATATTGTTATATTGCTATGCCATTTGGACTAAGGAATGCAGGTGCTACTTACCAAAGGCTTGTCAATATGATGTTCAAGGAACAAATTGGACACACTATGGAAGTCTATATTGATGACATGGTGGTTAAGTCCAAGAGAGCTGAGGATCACCTTAAAGACTTGGAGGAAGCATTCAATATCCTTGATAAATATAACATGAAACTTAATCCTTCCAAGTGTCATTTTGGTGTTAAGGCAGGTAAATTCTTAGGATATATGGTAACAAAGAGGGGCATTGAAGCTAGTCTAGAACAAATTAAGGCTATTGTGAATACCAAATCTCCTGCCAATGCTAAGGATGTACAAAGATTGACGGGCAGGTTCGCAGCCTTGAACAGATTCATATCCAAATCCTCAGAAAAGTGTAAGGAATTCTATGATATACTGAGGAAGAACAAGAAATTTGAATGGACTGAGAAGCATGAAGATGCCCTCAGAGCTCTTAAGTGTTTTGGTCAAAAATCAAGCAATGACAATATAACCAAACTTTCTGTTGTGAGGTATGATGCTTGAATTGATGAACAAGAATAAGGATCACTATGAAATGTAATGAACAAGTGACGCAAAGATTTATACGAGGAAAAAACCCTTGATCAATGAATGATCTCCGGCATAAAAAACCTCGGGTGATGGAAACTACCGATCACCAACTCAAATTAAACAAGAAATGTAATACAACTTCGGATGATAGCGAGCTAAGTACAAGGATCACAATAGTGTATTGTGTGAAAAAGTATGCAATCTCCAAGTGAGTTAACGAGAGCTGGTGAGAGCAGTTGTACGAGTGTGTGTTAGCCAAAAATAGCCAAAGTGTTTTCTAATTAGCTCGTTACCCCTTTAAAAATAGAAAATATCTACTCTAACTAACATTCCGCAAATGGTGCAAGTCCTCCACGACTCCATAACGTCCAGTTTTGGTCAGGCACGTGCGGAATAAACATAGAATATGCTCCAGGAATATCGCCAAGACCAAGTCCAAGTTGATACCCCTGCAAAACAATTTCGAATTCAAAGTAGACAACCATTAGTACAAGGATCCTTACGATGATCCATGATCCTGATCCTGCAACACTTATGAGGATCACTACTTCAGACAGAATTGAGGATCAGTAAACCCAACAGTAAATGAGGATCACTGATCATTTAGAAATCCACCCCTAACAATTGCCCCCAAAATATGAGTAATTATGTAAATAAATGAGTTATATTTTGTTCTTATCCGCAATTAACCAACGGATAACTAGCCGTTATAATCGGACTAGCCGTTGCAGATCTTACGTCACTTGAAGTGACATCCCTGCAAGATCATCATTATAAATAGGAGTTAGAGATAGGGATCATTTCACATTTAAATTCAAGAGAACTCCCTTTAAATTCACATCCGACGATCAATCAGGTATTTCTCTTCTCCTTCCTCCTTTACGTTTTCTTTCTCTGCTCCTTCTTTCTTCACCTTCTTCACATTCAAGATGATGCTACGATCCTCACCGGCAAAGGATCACAAGAAGGACAGTCCTCTCAAGAGCCAGGGTATCATCAAAGATTCACCGAAAGAAAGATGTTGCTTCTCTGACCCACAAATACACAGAATCCGGCATTGCTTCCCGGCGAACACCACTTTCAAATCGTTTGATCCCACTGTCCTGAGTGATTACGTTTCAGAAACTTGGGCAGCTTTCCCAGTCACTCCTTTCTCAATAGGATATTCGTATCCTTTCCCTGAATTCACCCAATCTTTCTTCTCCCTCACCGGCATTTCCTACATTCAAGCTATGCCAATGATCTGGAGGGTCTTATATACCCTTGAGAGGATCATTGAGCAAGAAGGAATCAACCTGGGAATGTCGGAATTGGCAGAGATGTATGATCTCACCACATTTGGATCCCACCGATACTTATTCAAGCGTAAACCTGGTGAAGAACATCCCATCTTCAAAGCTGTTTTGGTCAAAAATCAGACGAGGATAATGCAACCAAACTCTCTGTTACGGGGTATGATGCTTGAATTGGTAAACAACAATGAGGATCACTATGAAATGAATTGCAAAGGTGACACAAAGATTTATACGAGGAAAAAGCCCTTGATCAATGAATGATCTCCGGTATAAAAAACCTCGGGTGATGGAAACTACCGATCACCAACTCAAATTAAACAAGAAATGTATTACAACTTCGGATGATAGCGAGCTAAGTACAAGGATCACTATAGTGTGTTGTGTAGAAAATGTGTGTAATCGCCAAGTGTGTTAGCGAGAGCTGATGAGAGCAGTTGTATGAGTGTGTGTTAGCCAAAAATAGCAAAAGTGTTGTCTAATTAGCTCGCTACCCCTTTAAATTAGAAAATATCTACTCTAACTAACATTCCGCAAATGGTGCAAGTCCTCCACGACTCCACAACGTCCATTTCTGACCAAGCACGTGCGGAATAGACTTAGAATATTCTCCAGGAATATCGCCAAGACCAAGTCCAAATTGATACTCCTGCAAAACAATTACGAATTCAAAGCAGACAATCATTAGTATAAGGATCCTTAGGATGATCCATGATCCTGATCCTGAAGCACTTCTGAGGATCACTAACTGACACAGAAGTAAGGATCACCAAGCAGGATAATAATTGAGGATCACGGGTCATTTGGAAATCCACCCCTAACAATTGCCCCCAAAATATAAGGAGTTATATTGTAAATAAATGAGTTATATTTTGTCGATCTTATCCGTAACAAACTAACGGATAACTAGCCGTTGAAGATGGACTAGCCGTTGCAAGCCTGACGTCACTGAAGTGACTATCCTGCAAATCATCATTATAAATAGAAGTTAGAGATAGGATCAATTCACATTTAAATTCAAGAGAGAGACTGCCTTTAAATTTAAGTCCGCGGATCAAACAGGTAATCCTCTTTCTCTTCTTCCTTTACGTTTTCTTTCTTTGCTCCTTCTTTCTTTACATTCTTCACAGTCATGATGATGCTACGATCCTCCCCCGCCAAGGATCATAAGAAGGACAGTCCTCTCAAAAGCCAGGGGATCATCAAAGACTCACCGAAGGAGATATGCTGCTTCAATGATGCACAAATAGACAGAATTCGCCACTGTTTTCCGGCGAACACCGATTTCAAGCCATTCGATCCCACTGTTCTGAGCGACTACATTTCTGAGACATGGGTTGCCTTTCCTGTCACCCCATTCACCATAGGATACACCTATCCTTTTCCAGCCTTTACCCAATCCTTTTTCTCCCTTACCGGCATCTCCTACATCCAGGCTATGCCGATGATCTGGAGGGTCTTATATACCCTTGAAAGGATCATCGAGCAGGAAGGGATTGACCTAGGAATGTCGGAGTTGGCTGAGATGTATGATCTCACAACGTTTGGATCCCACCGATATTTGTTTAAACGAAAACCTGGTGAAGAACACCCCATTTTCAAAGCCACCAAGAACGATACAAACTGGAAGCGGCGCTTTTTCTTTGTCAGAAGGGATTCTATTCCAAACGGAAAGGATCTACCAAGGAAGTGGTCCACCCATGGTAGGATAGAGGATCCTGGGAAGGATCACCAGATAGCCTTGTTTTTGTATAAGGATCACTAACACCCTTTTGTTTTCTGTTATGCAGCTGTCTCTGTTTCACACCTCATACCGTCTCCTGATACTAAGGAAAGGCTTGCTGCTTTTAGAAGACTCGGTCCTGAAACAAGATCATTCAAGACAATCACCCAGGATTCTCAAGAGGTTTCCTCAGGCTCTGTCACCATGTCAAGTAAGTATCCTGTTTTTTTGTATAGTTAAAGATTTAAATAAATAATTAAATATAAATAGAATAAGGACACTTATCTGTTTTGGGTGTGTAGGCGCTGGAAAGTCATCAAGATCTGCTTCCAAATTCAGTGTCACTGAGCTTGACACCGTCCGATCCTCCAAGAAGAAACTTCCTACTAGCCCAACTGCTTCGATCCCCAAAGCACCCGTTAAAGGAAGGGGTGGCAAGAAAAGAAAAGCCTCTGAAGCTGAGGATCTGCAAGGTCTGCCCCTGATCCGCCACCAGTTCCTTGAGTACTTCAACGATGTAAGGATCCTTGTCCCTGCTTTAGGTATCCAGCTTATTTGAGGATCACTTGTTCTTGAACTGTTCTTTATCTTCTTTGCAGAAATTTGCTGAGATTGAAGACTATGTTGGGCATGTGGAGGAGCAGGACAAGAAGATTGCTGACCTCCAACAAGTCGCATTGCTCAAGGATCTTAAGATTGCTGACCTCCAAAAGGATCTCAAAGATGCCAAAGCTCAGACAACTGCAATCCTGATCAGTTTTGATTATGAGAGGAGCCAGATTACGGAGGATGCTAAGGTCTCCGCTACCATAGCCATGTACAAGACCAAGCTACAAATGGCTCAAGAAGCTCAGGATCCCGCATTTGATAGGAGCAGCTGGGATGTAGAAGGCTGGAAGGCAAGGATGGCTGAGCTGGAGGATGAGGATGAGGCTGAGGAGGTTTTGGCGATCGAGGCTAGTGGCAGTGGCAAGGATCATGGTGGTGAAGCTAGTGGAGCTGGAGATGGTGATGCAGCGAAGGTGTAGGCTGCAACAATGGGCAATGATGGACACTTCTAGACATAGCCGGAGCCCATTTTTTTAATTTGGTTATGGTTTTTTGTTTTGATGATGTTTTGATAAACAATGATGGTCTGTACTTAAACAATAGTAATTAGGGTTGAGGATCATGGATGATCCTTTGAACAATAGGTAGGATTACAAACGGTGGAGGGATCCTCTGTTTGGGGGATGAAGCCATTGTGATCCTGCCGCCTTTGATTTCCTGCACTTGAAAAACCTATGAACAATGGACACCCTTTACCTACCCCAGCGGACGGGCCATGTATTGCTGGTAGATGCTCGGGGTAGGTAATTTTGACAACCTTAAAAGGGTTTAAGCTTTTGTGAATAAAATGACTTTAACTTTTTGGCTATATCCTGTGTTGATATCCTTGTTGTTATTTTATTTTTCAATTGTTTTGATGTACAGTTGTCTGAATAAGAAAAGTTGAACAAATTAGATAAAAATTTTAGGATATGATCCAGGATCAAATATCCTATAGTTGAGCAATTCCAAAAATGGTATATTTTTTTCAAAAATCATGAGTTCAGTTGTCAAAGTATAAGGGTTATTCAAATAAACAATGAATAAAATCAAAATACTTAAGGATCATACCTGGGGATCCAAGTTAGGATCCTAACCCTTAATACTATAATCAGGATAACCATAGGACAAACCTTAGTAAGAAGTAAGGATCAAGGATCCTTGATTGTTTAACTTCGAAGACCTGAAATAGAACATAACTTGGGACTAAGCCATTGCAAGATAAAAGTTAATAACTGGGGACAGGCCCAAAGGATAACTGGGGATAAGCCCAAGGATAACTGGGGACAAGCCCAAAGGATCGTATGTAAACTGGAGTATGGCCCTCACTGGCGACTATCCAAACTTAGTGGCATGAAAATGCCAAAACCTTAGCTAACGTGAAGACGTTAGAAACCTTAAGAATGGATGTATGGTACATCTACCATTATACGTAGGATCCTAGGTATAGCCAGTACAATGGAATTATCAGCCCCTAAAACGAGTACTGGTCCCACTGCCTTGAACTATACCAGGATCATCGTGCGCTACTGGCGGAACTGGGGTCAAGCCCAAATAACTGGGGTCAAACCCAAGTAACTGGTTGCTTTTGTGGGTAACCATCCTTTTACTAAGAGTACTTGAACCTTCAAAACTCAAAATCACGTGAAAGGGGGATAAAGGATGCAGGATCCTTATCCTTATGTGAGAAAGTAAGGAAATGAAATAGTTTAAGATCAGAATGTTACCAAAATGAGGATCATCTGTACTTTTGGGATCCTTTAAGGATATTTATCATGTGAGGATCGTGGATCCTTATCACATGAAATATTTCTTCAAATGGACAGCATTCCAAGCTCTAGGTAGCAAATCACCTTCCATTGTTAGCAATCGATATGCCCCCTTTCCTGCCTCAGCTTCAATCAAGTAAGGTCCTTCCCATTTTGGTGCCAACTTTCCATCAGCAGGATTGGTGGTATTCTGAAATGCTTTCCTTAATACCATATCACCAACTTGGAATTTCCTGATCCTGACATTCTTGTTGTAGGCTCCAGCCATCCTTTGTTGATAACTGGCCATCCTTATCCTTGCCAAATCCCTGAGTTCTTCTATAGTATCCAAATCTTGAACCAAGTTTTCAGCATTTTCTTCAGGATCACGAATACTTGTTCTAGCAGTTGGATTTCAGGATCCTCAATGCATCTTAAATATGGTCCTGCAAGAGATCGTTTATACAACATATTATTTAAAATTGTGAATTGAGATACCTTAATTTTGAAAGCCCTAGGGTTTTCTCCTGTAGGAATCTCTCCATGTTGTAAGTATCTCATAATTGGGAGGATCCATGATCCTGAACGAGATTGAATATCCTCACTAGGGATAATTGTAGAATCCTCTCCTATTTCCATAGCCACATGATCCTCGATGGCAGGAGCCAGGATATGGATAATGGGGATACTTATATCCTCCGGGATCTTCAAAGATGATCCTAGATTAGCCAATGCATCAGCTTCTGCATTTTCTTCCCTTGGTACCTGTGTCAAACTAAAGGAAACAAAAGAGAGTGCCAATTCTTTGACTATCTCCAAATATTTGGTTAGCTTTTCACCTTTAATAGCATAGGATCCATTAAAGTGATTAGTGATTAACAAAGAATCTACATGTACCTCAAGATACCTGATCCTCATATGCTTAGGAATTTGCAAACCAGCTATCAAGGCTTCATATTCAGCCTCATTGTTAGTAGTTTGGAACTCACAAGCTATAGAGTGGGGTATTATGTCCCCCTGTGGCGATTTTAGTAGTATTCCAAGCCCTGTTCCTTTGACATTTGAGGATCCATTAGTATAGAGTATCCAAGGATCCTTGGTCTCCTCTAGCTGCTGGACTTCTAACTCAGCTTCCTTTTGCAAATCACTACTGAAATCTGCCACAAAGTCGGCTAATGCTTGGGATTTAATGGCTGTCCTGGGCTCATATCTTATATCATATGCACTAAGCTTCACTGCCCACTTAGCCATCCTTCCTGACATTTCAGGTTTCCTGAGGACATTCTTAATTGGAAAATTAGTTTTGACGATAATGGCATGAGATTCAAAATAATGTCTCAATTTAGTAGATGCCATAATTAATGCAAGGATAAGTTTTTCTAAGTGTGAATACCTGGATTCAGCATCAAGTAAACTCTTACTTACATAATAGACAGGATGTTGTGTACCTTCGTGATCCTTAACAAGGACGGCACTTACTGCTTTTGAGGATACCGCAAGATATAAGGATAACACGTCTCCTTTTTCTGGTTTCATCAAGGCCGGGGCCGAGGATAGGTAATCCTTAAGAGCTCTTAAGGCACTTTCATGCTTCTCAGTTAACTCGAATTTCTTGTTCTTCCTTAGGATATCATAGAATTCCTTGCACTTTTCTGAGGATTTAGATATGAATCTGTTTAAAGCTGCAATCCTGCCTGTTAACCTCTGAACATCTTTAGCATTGGCAGGGGACTTGATGTTCACTATAGCTTTGATTTGTTCTGTACTGGCTTCAATGCCCCTCTTTGTCACCATATATCCTAAGAATTTACCTGCTTTAACACCAAAGTGACATTTTGAAGGATTAAGTTTCATGTTATATTTATCAAGGATATTGAACGCTTCCTCCAAGTCGCTTAGGTGATCCTCAGCCTTTTTTGATTTTACCACCATATCATCTATGTAAACCTCCATAGTTTGTCCAATCTGATTCTTGAACATCATATTTACTAGCCTTTGATAAGTTGCACCTGCATTTCTTAGTCCAAACGGCATAGCAATATAACAGTATATACCAGTTGGAGTCATAAAGGCTGTATCCTCTTGATCGGATGGTTCCATCTGAATTTGTTGGAATCCAGATGAAGCATCCATAAAAGTTAACAGTTCATGACCCGCAGTTGCATCCACCATGGAGTCAATGTGGGGTAATGGGAAAGGATCCTTGGGACATGCCTTATTTAAATCAGTGAAATCGACACATACCCTCCACTTTCCGTTTTTCTTTTGAACAACAACCACATTGGCCAACCATCTTGGATACTTGACCTCTCTAATCATACCTGCTCGGAGTAATTTCTCTACCTCCTCCTGGATAATGGCATTTCTTTCTGGTGCAAATTTCCTCCTCTTTTGATGGATTGGTTTGAAGGACCTATCAATGCCAAGTTTGTGAGTGATTATATCTTTAGGTATACCTGTCATGTCTTCGTGTTTCCATGCGAAGGTAGTCTTTCTCCTTTTGAGGAAGGATATGAGGTCTTCCTTTATTTCGCCAAGGATCCCCGATCCTATATAAACTTTAGATTCAGGATCCATAAGGATTTCTACTACATCCTGTTCTCTTGCCTCCAAGACATCCCTTGGAGGATGCTTTAATTGCTATTGTTCTCTTGACTTTGAGGCTGGTTTCATTGATGAGGTGTAGCAGTTCTTAGCTTCTTGCTGATCACTATCAATCTTCACTATTCCACAAGGACTTGGAAGCTTCACACATTGGTGATAAGTGGAGGGGACTGCCTTCATATCATGTATCCAAGGCCTGCCAAGGATAACATTACAACAAGATAAACAGTCAATAACACAAAATTTTTGGTAAGAATGTAAGCCTTCGATATAGATTGGGAGTTTAATGTCCCCCAGAGTATTCTTAGTCTCGCCACTGAATCCCACGAGCACAGAGGATCTTGGTATGATATCGGATTCAGGAATATTCATCTTTTTGAGGACATCAAGCTGGATAATGTTCACAGAGCTTCCTCCATCTATAAGGATCTTGCGAACAAAATGGTTAGAAATAAAAAGAGTGATAACCAAACCATCATGATGAGGATCCTGAATGTCAACACGATCATCCTCATCAAAAGTTATGACTTTTCCTTCAGAGACACTTGAAGTTCGAATAGGTCTATCTCCATTATCCATCTTGGTTTCCTTTGCATGTCTTTTAGCTGCAGAGAAGGATGTTCCACAAATATCTGATCCTCCAGAAATAAAGTTTATAACTTGTGCGTCTGCTGGAGGGGCTGGAGCTTTCTCTGGGATCCTTTCAGGATCCTGAGTCCTTGACTTCTTTCTCCCCAATAATTCTTTCAAGTGCCCCTTGCTCAACAAGTATCCAATTTCTTTTCTTAGTGCGATGCATTCTTCTGTGAGATGCCCAAAATCTTCATGATATGCACACCACTTTGACTTATCTTTGGTTGCAGCTGGTCTGTCATTTTTCCGGGGCCATCTAGCTTTATCACCTAAATTCTGTATCGCAAGGATTAGTTCATTGTTATCTACAGAAAAACAATATTCAGAAATTGGAGGATAATCCTCATCATCCTCTTCTTGTTCAACAGCATGCACATTCTGGTTATCAGATTTGTTATAGGATCTGAACTTGTTGTTCTTGAATGAGGATCCTTGCTTCTCTTGCTTTGAGGATCCTGCTAACCTCTCCTAGATCCTTTTGTCATCCTCTAGCCGGATGAACCTAAGGGCCCGGGTTCTTACCTCATCTAGATTCCTGCAAGGTGTCATAACAAGATCATCATAGAATAATGAATCCCTAAGCAATCCCATTTTAAAGGCTTCAACAGCCGTAGCTATATCCAGGTTAGGAATATCTAAGGATTCTTTACTAAACTTAGTGATATAATCCCTTAGTGATTCATTATGACCTTGGGTTATCCTATACAGATCACTAGTTAAACGCTCAAATTTTCTACTACAAGAAAATTGGTTATTAAATAGGTTAACTAGATTAGCAAACGAGGTAATAGAGTAAGGGGGAAGACTTAGCAGCCATTTAAGAGCCGATCCAGTAAGAGTGGATCCAAATCCCTTGCACAGACATGCTTCCTTTAACCTTTCTGGGATGGGATTGATCTCCATCCTTTCCCTGTACTGTGCTATGTGTTCTTCAGGATCTGTTGAACCATCATACAACTTCATGGTAGGCACGTGGAACCTCTTGGGTATCTCAGCATCACAGATTGGTGGTGCAAAACGAGATATCTTGTGGCTCCCATCGGCAATCTCCGGGATAGGCTTGACCACTCCCGGGACACTTGATATCATATCCTTTAACTTTTGCAATTCTCTGGCCATGGCATGATTGATACCTGTATCCTGCATAAGGCCATGGTTAGTGGTATAAGAATTATTGAAAGTGTTACCTCCCATTGGGTTCAAATTAGGAAGAGCGGATGTGAATCCATATTGTTAGGGCTCTGGAATGACTGATAGACCAGTAGAAGCAATGGTCTGCATTGGAATGAAATCTCCCTGATGGATATCGGAATTCCCTGATTGCAAACTCCTTAAGGATCCCGGAATCTGGAAGGATCCATGAAACTGAGAGGATCCTTGAACCTGGGAGGATCCTGGAGCATAGGAGGATCCTTGAACCTGTGAGGATCCTGGGACGTAGGAGGATCCTTGAACCTGTGAGGATCCTGGGATGTAGGAGGATCCTTGAACCTGTGAGGATCCTTGAAACGGCCAGAACCCTTGAATCTGCTGCTCTCCCGAGTATCCTCCCGAGTTTACGAAGGATCCTATATGCTGAAGATGGGATCCTGCTGGTTGGAAGTATGACCCTGAAGCCTGAGTCATTGCTGATGATCCGTAATGCACTCCTTTTGGTCCTCCCACATATTGAACGTCTGGAACCACTGAAGGCTGAGAAGTTATAACCGGAGTATCGAAATTCAAAGATCTGGGCATCAGTGGGGAATGATCCTCCGCCGATCTCTTCTGTTTCTTGATGTCTCCAATTTCTCTAATAATTTTTTCATTGGTCATATCCTGCTGCTGTATATGCTCCTTCATCTGCAAAATCAGAGTAAACAAGTCACTAGTAGTGGGAGTATAAGAAGCAGAAGAAGTTGGAGGTTTTGAGAAAATGGGAGTTGGTTTCTTCGCAGCATTCTCAGCATTCTTCTGGGATCCAGAAGGTGGTGGAGGCAAAGGAGGAACGCCTTGTGAAGAACTGAATGAAGGCATCAAGTTTGAAGTGTTCTTTGATGATGAAGCCATCTGCCTGGTTGTTATGAACCGAAATGACCACAAAAATGAAAATTTCTTAGGAATGAAGCACCAATTGCCCCACGGTGGGCGTCAAACTGTTTTGGTCAAAAATCAGACGAGGATAATGCAACCAAACTCTCTGTTACGGGGTATGATGCTTGAATTGGTAAACAACAATGAGGATCACTATGAAATGAATTGCAAAGGTAACACAAAGATTTATACGAGGAAAAAGCCCTTGATCAATGAATGATCTCCGGCATAAAAAACCTCGGGTGATGGAAACTACCGATCACCAACTCAAATTAAACAAGAAATGTATTACAACTTCGGATGATAGCGAGCTAAGTACAAGGATCACTATAGTGTGTTGTGTAGAAAATGTGTGTAATCGCCAAGTGTGTTAGCGAGAGCTGATGAGAGTAGTTGTATGAGTGTGTGTTAGCCAAAAATAGCAAAAGTGTTGTCTAATTAGCTCGCTACCCCTTTAAATTAGAAAATATCTACTCTAACTAACATTCCGCAAATGGTGCAAGTCCTCCACGACTCCACAACGTCCATTTCTGACCAAGCACGTGCGGAATAGACTTAGAATATTCTCCAGGATATCGCCAAGACCAAGTCCAAATTGATACTCCTGCAAAACAATTACGAATTCAAAGCAGACAATCATTAGTATAAGGATCCTTAGGATGATCCATGATCCTGATCCTAAAGCACTTCTGAGGATCACTAACTGACACAGAAGTAAGGATCACCAAGCAGGATAATAATTGAGGATCACGGGTCATTTGGAAATCCACCCCTAACAAAAGCCACTAAGAATGATACAAACTGGAAACGGCGATTCTTCTTTGTCAGAAGAGATTCTATCCCGGATGGAAAGGATCTGCCAAGGAAATGGAGCACCCATGGTAGGATAGAGGATCCTTAGAAGGATCACTGAGTAAGCTCATTTCTGATGATGATTAATAATATGCTTCTGTTCCTTTTGTGCAGCTATCACAATTTCACATATTATACCTTCACCTGCCACTGAGGAGAGACTTGCTGCTTTCAGAAGACTTGATCCTGCAACAAGGTCATTCAAAACAAACACCCAGGATTCACAGGAAGTATCCTCAGGTTCTGTCACCATGTCAAGTAAGTATCCTGTTTTTTGTATAATTAAATATATAAATAAATAGAAATTGGATAAGGATACTTATCTGTTTTGAATGTGTAGGCGCTGGGAAATCATCAAAATCTGCCTCCAAATTCAGTGTCACTGATCTAGACACTGTCCGATCCTCCAAGAAGAAGTCTGCTGCTAGCCCCTCTGTTGTAATCCCCAAAGCTACCACTTCGAAGGGAAGAGGAGGAAAGAAAAGAAAGACCTCTGAAGCTGACAACCTTCAAGGCTTACCTCTGATCCGTCATCAATTCCTCGAGTACTTCAATGATGTAAGGATCATTGACCCAGTCTAGTTATCCTATCCACTTGAGGATCACCTGACTCTAATCTTTGCATTGTCTTCTTTGTAGAAATTTGCTGAGATCGAGGACTACAAGGGGAATGTTGAAGAGCTTGAGGAGAAGTATTCTAACCTCCAAAAGGTTGCAGTGCTCAAGGATCACAAGATTGCTTCCCTTGAAAAGGATCTCACTGATGCCAAAGCTCAGACAGCTGCCATCCTGATCAATTTTGATTATGAGAAGCACGAGATCACAGAGGATGCCAAGGTCTCCGCTGCCATTGCCATGTACAAGACCAAGCTACAGATGGCTCAAGAAGCTCAGGATCCTGCCTTTGATAGGAGCAGCTGGGACGTGGAAGGCTGGAAGGCCAGGCTGGCTGAGTTGGAGGATGAGGATGAGGCTGACGAGGTCCTGGCAATCGAAGCTAGTGGCAGTGGCAAGGATCATGCGAAGGATACGGGAGCTGGAGGGGACGATGATGCAGCGAAGGTGTAGGCTGCATGAATGGGCGATGAAGGACATTTCCAGACGTAGCCGGAGCCCATTTTTTTAAGTTTGGTTATGGTTTTTGTTTTGATGATGTTTTGATGAACAATGGTTGGTCTGTACTTAAACAATAGTAATTAGGGTTGAGGATCATGGATGATCCTTTGAACAATAGGTAGGATTACAAATGGTGGAGGGATCCTCTGTTTGGGGGATGAAGCCATTGTGATCCTGCCGTCTTTAATTTCCTGCACTACCAAGACCTTTAGACAATGGACACCCTTTACCTACCCCAGCGGACGGGCCACGTATTGCTGGTAGATGCTCGGGGTAGGTAATTTTGACAACCTTAAGGGGTTTAATCTTTTGTTAATAAAATAACTTTAACTTTTTAGCTTATCTTGTGTTGATATCCTTGTTAATATTTTACTTTCCAATTGTTGTGAAGTTTATTTTGTTCAAACTTGTCAAGTAAAGAAAAAGTTTAAGAAATATCCTCAAGAATTTCAGGATATGATCAAGGATCACATATCCTATAGTCGATAAGTTTTGAAAAGTAACATAGTTTAAGGATCACAAGTTCAGTTGTCAAAGGATAAGGGTTAATTAGATAAATAATGAATGAAATCAAAATAGTTAAGGATCATACCTGAGAATCCAAGTTAGGATCCTAACCTTTAACAGTTGTAAACAGGATAATCCAAAAGACAAACCTTAGTAAAAGATAAGGATCAAGGATCCTTGGTCATTTATCTCCAAAACCCTGAAATAAGGTACAACTTGGGACTAAGCCAACATAGGATAAGAGTTAGTAACTGGGGACAAGCCCAACAATTCTGGGGACAAGCCCAATATACTGGGGACAAGCCCAAAGGATAACTGGGGACAAGCCCAAAGGATAATTGGGGACAAGCCCAAAGGATCGTGTGTAAACTGGAGTATGGCCCTCACTGGCGACTATCCAAACTTAGTGACATGAAAATGCCAAAACCTTAGCTAACGTGAAAACGTTAGAAACCTTAGGAACGGATGTATGGTACGTCTACCATTATACGTAGGATCCTGAATATAGCCAGTACAATGAAATTGTCAGCCCCTAAAGCGAGTACTGGTCCCATTGCCATGAACTATACCAGGATCATCGTGCGCTACTGGCGAAACTGGGGACAGGCCCAAACTGGGGTCAAGCCCAAATAACTGGGGTCAAGCCCAAATAACTGGGGTCAAGCCCAAATAACTGGATACTTCTGTGGATACTCAATCCTTGGGTAAGGATACCTGAACCTTCAAAACTCAGAAACAAGTGAAAGGAGGATAAAGGATACAGGATCCCTATCCTTATATAGGATAATTAACAAATGAAATAGTAAGAGATCAGAATATTACCAGACTGAGGATCATCTGTCCTGTAAGGATCCTTCAAGGATACTAGTCAGGTGAGAATCATGGATCCTTATCACATGAAGTATCTCTTCAAGTGGACAGCATTCCAAGCTCTTGGTAGCAAATCACCCTCCATTGTTAGCAATCTATATGCCCCTTTCCTGCCTCAGCTTCAATCAAGTAAGGGCCTTCCCACTTTGGCGCTAGCTTTCCATCAGCAGGATTGGTGGTATTCTGAAATGCTTTCCTCAATACCATATCACCAACTTGGAATTTCCTGATCCTGACATTTTTGTTGTAGGCTCCAGCCATCCTTTGTTGATAACTAGCCATCCTTATCCTTGCTAAATCCCTGATTTCTTCTATAGTATCCAAGTCTTGAACCAAGTTTTCAGCATTTTCTTCAGGATCACGGATGCTTGTTCTTGCAGTAGGAACCACCATCTCTGTAGGGATCACTGATTCTGCCCCAAATACCAAAGAGAATAGAGTTTGGCCAGTAGCATTCTTGGGAGTTGTCCTATCAGCCCAAAGCACATAAGGTAGTTCTTCTGCCCATTTTCCTTTCTTGGATCCAAGCTTCTTCTTCAAATTGTTGATGATGATCATGTTGGATGATTCTGCCTGACCATTAGCTTGTGGGTGGACTGGTGTTGATGTTATCATCTTAATCCCCCAACTGTCACAAAAGTTAGTAGTTCTACTCCCAATAAATTGGGATCCATTATCACAAACAATTTCAGAAGGGATACCAAATCTAGTAATAATGTTTCTTTTAATAAAGGATATAACTTCTTTTTCTCTGACTTGAGCAAAGGCTTCAGCCTCTATCCACTTGGAGAAGTAATCAGTCATAGCAAGCATGAATACTTTTCCACCAGGTGCCTTAGGAAGCTTACCAACTATATCCATTCCCCATCTCATAAATGGCCAAGAAGAGGATATAGGATGCAAAAGTTCTGCTGGTTGGTGAAGGATATTACTATGCCTCTGACAAGGATCACACTTCTTAGCATACTCCATAGCATCCTTCTTCATAGTGGGCCAATAGTATCCTGTCCTTAGGATCCTTGAGAATAATGCCCTGCCCCCAGTGTGGTTTCCACAATCTCCTTCATGGAAATCCTTTAGGACTTCTTGGATTTCAGGATCCTCGATGCATCTTAAATATGGTCCTGCGAGAGATTGTTTATACAACATATTATTCAATATTGTAAATTGAGATACATTAATTTTGAAAGCCCTTGGGTTTTCTCCTGTAGGAATTTCTCCATGTTGTATGTATCTCATAATCGGGAGGATCCATGATCCTGAATGATACAAAGTATCCTCACTAGGGATGATTGCAGAATCTTCTCCTATTTCCATAGCTACATGATCCTCAATAGCCGGGGTCAGGACATGGATAATAGGGATCTTAATATCCTCCGGGATCTTCAAGGATGATCCTAAATTGGCTAATGCATCTGCCTCTGCATTCTCTTCCCTTGGTACCTGTGTCAAACTAAAAGATACAAAAGAGAGTGCCAATTCTTTGACTATCTCCAAATATTTGATTAGCTTTTCACCTTTAACAGCATAGGATCCATTAAAGTGATTAGTGATCAATAATGAATCCACATGTACCTCAAGATACCTGATCCTCATATGCTTAGCAATTTGCAAACCAGCTATCAAGGCTTCATACTCAGCCTCATTGTTAGTAGTTTGAAACTCACAAGCTATGGAGTGGGGTATTATGTCCCCCTGTGGCGATTTTAGTAGTATTCCAAGCCCTGTTCCGTTTACATTGGAGGATCCATCAGTGAACAGTACCCAAGGATCCTTGGTTTCTTCAAGCTGTTGGACTTCTAATTCAGCCTCCTTTTGCAAATCACTACTAAAATCTGCCACAAAGTCAGCTAAGGCTTGGGATTTGATTGCAGTCCTTGGTTCATATCTTATATCATATGCACTTAACTTCACTGCCCACTTAGCCATCCTTCCTGACATTTCAGGTTTCCTGAGAACATTCTTAATAGGAAAATTAGTTTTAACAATAATGGCATGAGTCTCAAAATAATGTCTTAATTTGGTAGATGCCATTATTAAGGCAAGGATAAGTTTTTCTAAATGTGAATACCTGGATTCAGCATCAAGTAAGCTCTTACTTACATAATAAACAGGATGTTGTGTACCTTGGTGATCCTTAACAAGGACCGCACTTACTGCTTTTGAGGATACCGCCAAATATAAGGATAATACATCTCCTTTTTCTGGTTTCATCAGGGCTGGGGCTGAGGATAGGTAATCCTTAAGAGCTCTGAGGGCATCTTCATGCTTCTCAGTCCATTCAAATTTCTTGTTCTTCCTCAGGATATCATAGAATTCCTTACACTTTTCTGAGGATTTGGATATGAATCTGTTCAAGGCTGCGATCCTGCCCGTCAATCTTTGCACATCCTTAGCATTGGCAGGAGATTTGATATTCACAATAGCCTTAATTTGTTCTGGACTAGCTTTAATGCCCCTCTTTGTTACCATATATCCTAAGAATTTACCTGCCTTAACACCAAAATGACACTTGGAAGGATTAAGTTTCATGTTATATTTATCAAGGATATTGAATGCTTCCTCCAAGTCTTTAAGGTGATCCTCAGCTCTCTTGGACTTAACCACCATGTCATCAATATAGACTTCCATAGTGTGTCCAATTTGTTCCTTGAACATCATATTGACAAGCCTTTGGTAAGTAGCACCTGCATTCCTTAGTCCAAATGGCATAGCAATATAACAATATATACCAGTTGGGGTCATGAATGCTGTATCCTCCTGATCAGATGGTTCCATCTGAATTTGTTGGAATCCAGATGAAGCATCCATAAAAGTTAACAACTCATGACCCGCGGTAGCATCCACCATGGAGTCAATGTGGGGTAATGGGAAAGGATCCTTGGGACATGCCTTGTTTAAATCAGTGAAATCGACACATACCCTCTGTTTTGGTCAAAAATCACACAAGGATAATGCAACCAAATCTGATTTTGTGAGGTATGATGCTTGGTTAATTGTATGAATGACAAGTATATGAAATCAACGATGAACACCGAGATTTATACGAGGAAAAAGCCCTTGATCTTTAGAAGATCTCCGGCATAAAAAACCTCGGGTGATGGAAACTACCGATCACCAACTATATTGCAAAAACAATAGTGATCCTTGTACAACTTCGGAAGAAAACAAGCTCAATACAATGAATTTCTAGTGTAAGTGTGTATTTTTGCTAAGTGTTTGCAGAGAATTCGAGTGTTGTGTGTGTTGTTTGTGTGGTGTGTACGAATTATGTCTCTAATGAGCTTGTTTCCCCTTAAAAAGATAAGGAAAAATCAACTAACTAACTTCCCGAAAAAGGTGGAAGTCACCCATGACCACCACTAACGGTTATTTCTTCAATATGCACGTGCCTAAAAGCATATTCCACGAGATTCCAGCAAAGAAGTGGTCCACTACGTCCATTACCTACATTTACACATTAAAAACGTGTAAAACATAAGTTCTGTGAAGGATCCTGGATCCTCAGACTCGTGATCCTCAGACTCGTGATCCTCAGACTCTGGATCCTCAGACTCTCTACATCAGCCATTAAGCATCCGTGATCCATGCCTAGTCTCAGGATAGATGATCCTTACCATAAAATTCATGCCCTAACAATTGCCCCCAATATGGCAGTTGTGATAAGGATTCACAGCTGTCATATTTCCGTCAGAAGCGGACTAGCCGTTGCTGCTGGTAACTAGTTGTTACACTGCCTGTCGTCACTGATAAGACCTGCTATAATCATCATTGCAGAATATAGAGTTAGAGATAACTCCTCAAGTGCCTTTACAGATCAGAAGATCCTTCCGTTCGTGGAGAATGAATCCTTCTACACAGTTTGCTATTAACCTTCCTGCACTTTAATTTCTGCATAGACACTTTAACTGTTAGATAGCCTTATCCGGCCTGGGTGGATGGTCCATGATTTTGCTGGTGAAATCCAGGCCAGATGATTTTGATACATAATGAATAGGTAATAACATTAAACTTTTTTAGCTACATCTATAGTTGTTTCTTCCCTTTTTATTTTTCATGTATGCTTTCTATTTTCAAAAATATCATCACCAAACAACTGGAAAGTTATTGAAAATCTGATGATAATGTAAAACTTTTAACAGAAAACTTGAAGTGTTCGAACAAATGTGGATCAATGATCCCTAACCAAAAAGGATAAGAGACAACTTACAGCTTAGAAAAAGTTAGAATATAACATACCAGAGAATCCAAGTTAGGATTCTATATCCTTGTAAATTATTGCTAAATAAGCAAACTATGAAAAGTAAAGCTTATAGGATCAAGGATCCTTATCGTCAGAACTTGTATAACTTTAGAGAGTAGTTTCTAGGGTGAAGGATCAGGGATCCTTGAACAATAGGCAGGATAATGGGTGGTGGATGGATCCTCTGTTTGGGGGATGAAGCCACTCGTTATCCTTCCGTCTTTTATTTTCTGCACTACAAAGACCCGTAAACAATGGACACCCTTTGCCAACCCATGTGGACGGGCCACGTTTTGCTGGTAGAAACGTGGGTTGGCAATTTTGACAACCGTAACTGGTTTAACCTTTTGTGAATAAAATAACTTGAACTTTTTGGCTTATTTTGTGTTGATATCCTTGTTAATATCTTACTTTCCAACTGTTGTAATGTTCATTCTGTTTATACTTATCAAGCCTTGAAAAATTAAAAAAGATATCCAAAAAGTTTAGGATATGATCAAGGATCACATATCCCATAACCGATAAGTTCTAAAAAGTGATATAGTTTAAGAATCACAAGTTCAGTTGTCAAGTATAAGGGTTATTCAAATGAATAATGAATAAAATCAAAATAGTTAAGGATCATACCTGAGAATCCAAGTTAGGATCCTAACCTTTATCATTATAAACAGGATAACCATAAGACAAACCTTAATGGAAGGTAAGGATCAAGGATCCTTGGTCGTTTGTCTCCAAAAACCTGAAATAGGATATACCTTGGGACTAAGCCAATATAAGATAAGAGTTAGTAACTGGGGACAAGCCCAACAAACTGGGGACAAGCCCAAATAAACAGATGTAAACTGGGGTCAAGCCCATATAAACGGATGTAAACTGGGGTCAAGCCCATATAAACGGATGTAAACTGGGGTCAAGCCCATATAAACGGATGTAAACTGGAGTATGGCCCTCACTGGCGACTATCCAAACTTGAGCGACATGAAAATGCCAAAACCTTAGCTAACGTGAAAACGTTAGAAACCTTAGGAACGGATGTATGGTACGTCTACCATTATACGTAGGATCCTGGGTATAGCCAGTACAATGAAATTGTCAGCCCCTAAAACGAGTACTGGTCGCACTGCCTTGAACTGCACCAGGATCATCGTGCACTACTGGCGAAACTGGGGACAAGCCCAAATAACTGGGGACAAGCCCATAAACTTTGGAGAGTTGGCCAACCACTTTGATCTTCTGTAAAATGATAACAACTCTGCAAAAGCTTAAACTTTGTGAAAATAGATGTTAACCGATTAACATCTTTAACTTATGATAAGTAATAAGTATAAAATGAATGAAAATGAAAATGAAAGTAATGTATTACCAAATGTAGAATCATATATCCTTTGAGGATCCTGGATCCTTAATCAGAATACCGGTATCGCTGAGGATCCCTGATCCTTCCTACTTAGTATTTTTTGAGATGAACAGCATTCCAAGCTCTTGGTAGGAGATCACCATCCATTGTTAACAAATGATATGCCCCCTTTCCTGATTCAGCTTCAATTAGATAGGGGTCTTCCCACTTTGGTGCTAGCTTGCCATCAGAAGGATTTGTAGTGTTCTGGAATGCTTTTCTTAGCACAAAATCACCAACTTGAAATCTTCTAATCCTGACATTCTTGTTGTATGCTCCAGCCATTCTTTGTTGATAACTGGCCATTTCCTTTTTTCTGACTTTGAGCAAAAGCTTCTTCTTAGGATGCAGATGTTATGTTGGTGTAGAATATTACTGTGTCTTTGACAAGCATCACACTTCTTTGCATAATCCACAACATCCTTCTTCGTGGTAGGCCAATAGTATCCTGTTCTAAGGATCCTTGAGAATAGTGCTCTGCCCCAAGTGTGGTTTCCACAGTCTCCTTGACTTTGAAAGCTTTAGGATTTTGTCCTGTAGGGATCTCTCCATGTTGTATATATCTTAGGATTGGAAGGATCCAGGATCCTGAATTCGACTGTGCAGGATCACCAAGTATGATTACAGAATCCTCCACTATCTCCATGGCTATGTGATCCTCAATTGCAGGAGTTAAAACATGGGTTATGAGTATTTTTCACATCTTCTGGCATCTTTAGGAATGATCCAAGGTTAGTTAAAGCGTCAGCTTCTGCATTTTCTTCCCTGGGTACCTGTGGTAGACTGAAAAAAGCAAAAGAATCTGCCAGTTTCCTGACTCATGATTAGTGGTTTGGAATTCCATGCAGTGGATTGGGGTATAATGTCCCCCTGTGGCGATTTTGGTAGTGTGCCTTGTCAAGTTCCTTTAACATTTGAAGCTCCATCCGTGAAGAGTGTCTAAGGATCCTTGGTCTTCTCAATTTGTTGAACTTTTAATTCAGCTTCCCTTTGTAGATCACTACTGAAATCAGCCACAAAGTCAAGTAAAGCTTGGGACTTGATTGCCCATTTTGCCATTCTACTGCTTTAGCTGAAATAGCTAAGTATAAGGATAACGATTCTCCATTTTCTGGTTTCATCAGGGCTGGTGCTCTTCTTGGATAATGGCATTCTTTCGAGTGCAAACTTTCTCCTGTCATATCTTCATGTTTCCAAGCGAAGGTAGACTTTCTTCTTTTCAAGAAGGATATTAAATCCTCCTCAATACTGTCTAGGATTCTGGATCCTATAAAAATTTTGGATTCAGGATCCTCTGGGTTCAACAGAATATCCTTGACGTCTTGCTCCTTGGAGGTTGGCTTCAATGATGAAGTGTAACAGTTCTTTGCCTCCTGCTGATCACTTTCTATCTTCACCACATCCCATAGAGTTGGGAGCTTGACACATTGATGATATGTTGAGGGGACTGCCTTCATATCATGTATCCATGGCCTGCCAAGGATAACATTATAGCAGGATAAGCAATCTATGACACAAATTTTTTGAAAAGAATTAACTCCCTCTATGTAAATAGGAAGTTTGATGTCCCCCAATGTAATCTTTGTCTCCCCACTGAATCCCACAAGGACAAATGATCTTTGGACAATATCGGATTCAAGGATGTCCATTCTATTGAGGACATCCAACTGGATTATGTTCACTGAGCTTTTTCCGATCAATGAGAATCATGCGAACAAAATGGTTAGATACAAATAATGTAATAACTACACCGTCGTGATGAGGATCCTGAATGTCTGCACAGTTATCCTCATCATATGATATCACTTTCTGCTGGGTAAGGAGGGAGGTCTGAACAGGTCTGCCCCCATTCTCCATCTTTGTTTCCTTTGCACGTCTCTTAGCTGTTGAGAACCTCCGGAGATGAAATGGATGATTTGAGCATCAGATGGTGGAGGAGGAGCTTTTTCAGGAACTTTCTCAGGATACTTGATCCTTGACTTTTTCCTTCCGAGCAACTCCTTCAAGTATCCTTTGCTCAAAAGATAACCTATCTCCTTCCTTAATGCTATGCACTCATCTGTGAGATGACCAGAATCCCCATGGTAAGCACACCATTTCGATTCGTCTTTGGTGGCAGGCGGTTTGTCATTCTTCCTTGGCCACCTAACCTTGTCACCTAAACTCTGCATAGAAAGGATTAGTTCATTATTATCAGCAGGAAAACAATATTCAGAAATAGGAGGATAATCCTCATCATCTTCCTCTTGTTCTACAGCATGCACATTCTGGTTGTCATGCTTGGAGTACTGCTTGGATCAGTTATCCTTGAGATAGGATCCTTATTTGTCTTGCTTTGAGGATCCTGACAATCTCTCGTGGATCTTTTTGTCATCCTCTAAACGGATGAACCTAAGGGCCCTGTTTCTTTCCTCATCTACGTTCCTGCAAGGGGTCATGACAAGATCATCATAGAACATTGAATCCCTAAGCAAACCCATTTTAAAGGCTTCTAGAGCTGTAGCAATATCTAAGTTAGGGATTTCTAAGGATTCTTTACTGAATTTAATTATGTAATCTCTAAGTGATTCATTATGACCTTGAGTTACCCTATATAAATCACTAGTTAATCGTTCAAATCTCCTACTGCATGAGAATTGGCTATTAAACAAATTAACTAGATTAGCAAATGAAGTAATAGAGTAAGGAGGAAGACTTAGCAGCCATTTTAACGTTGATCCGGTAAGTGTGGATCCAAAGCCCTTGCACAAGCAACCAGATTTGATGTCTGAAACCTCTTCGGTATCTCTCCTGAATGATTCAAATTTGGAATTCTAGATGTGAATCCATGTTGGTGGGATTCTGGCATAACCGAGGGACCAGAGGAAGCAATGGTCTGCATTGGTATGAAGTCTCCTAGATAAACATCTGAACTTCCAGGTTGCACACTCCTTAAGTATCCTTGATCCTGGAAGATGTTGGATCCTTGAAATGCTGTGAATGTAGGTCTTGGAGGATAATCCATAGATCCGAAAACCTGAGATGAAGATCCTTGAACCTGGAAGGAGGAACCTTGAACCTGAGAGGATCCTTGAACCTGAGAGGATCCTTGAACCTGAGAGGATCCTTGAACCGGAGAGGATCCTTGAACCTGAGAGGATCCTTGAACCTGTGAGGATCCTTGTACCTGAGAGGATCCTTGAACCTGAGAGGGTCCTTGAACCTGTGAGGATCCTTGAACCTGAGAGGATCCTTGAACCTGTGAGGATCCTTGAACCTGAGAGGATCCTTGAACCTGAGAGGATCCTTGAACCGGAAAGGATCCTTGAACCTGAGAGGATCCTTGAACCTGTGAGGATCCTTGAACCTGAGAGGATCCTTGAAACGGAGAGGATCCTTGAACCTGAGAGGATCCTTGAACCTGAGAGGATCCTTGAACCTGAGAGGAGAATCCCTGAATTGGCTGCGTCCCCATGCATCCTCCTAAACTGGTGAAGAATCCCTGATGCTGAAATGAGGATCCTGAAGGCTGGAAAGAGGATCCTCGAGCCTGAGACATTACCGATGATCCAGAACGCATTCCTATTGATGCACCCTGGTATTGGACATATGGAGCTGCAAAGTGCTGGGAAGTTATGACCGGAGTGTCGAAATTTAGCGACCTCGACATCAAATGGGAGTGATCCTCTGCTGATTTATCAATTTCGCGAAGGATCCTGCCATTAGTTTTGACCTGCTGTTGCATGTGATCCTTCATCTGCACAATCAAAGCATAAAAATCAATGTTAGTAAGTGTAGAGGAAGAAACAACAGTTGGTTTTGTGAAAATGGGGGTTGTCTTCTTTGGAGAATTCTCAGCATTCTTCTGGAATGCAAGGGGGAGATGATGCAAAGGCGGAATGCCCTGTGAAAAAGTGACCGTCGACATAGAAATTGGAGTAGTTTTCCCTGAGAAGCCATGTGGTTGAAGGTAATGAACTGAAATGAACAAAATTTCTCAGAATTGAAGCACCAATTGCCCCACGGTGGGCGCCAAACTGTTTTGGTCAAAAATCACACAAGGATAATGCAACCAAATCTGATTTTGTGAGGTATGATGCTTGGTTAATTGTATGAATGACAAGTATATGAAATCAACGATGAACACCGAGATTTATACGAGGAAAAAGCCCTTGATCTTTAGAAGATCTCCGGCATAAAAAACCTCGGGTGATGGAAACTACCGATCACCAACTATATTGCAAAAACAATAGTGATCCTTGTACAACTTCGGAAGAAAACAAGCTCAATACAATGAATTTCTAGTGTAAGTGTGTATTTTTGCTAAGTGTTTGCAGAGAATTCGAGTGTTGTGTGTGTTGTTTGTGTGGTGTGTACGAATTATGTCTCTAATGAGCTTGTTTCCCCTTAAAAAGATAAGGAAAAATCAACTAACTAACTTCCCGAAAAAGGTGGAAGTCACCCATGACCACCACTAACGGTTATTTCTTCAATATGCACGTGCCTAAAAGCATATTCCACGAGATTCCAGCAAAGAAGTGGTCCACTACGTCCATTACCTACATTTACACATTAAAAACGTGCAAAACATAAGTTCTGTTAAGGATCCTGGATCCTCAGACTCGTGATCCTCAGACTCGTGATCCTCAGACTCTGGATCCTCAGACTCTCTGCATCAGCCATTAAGCATCCGTGATCCATGCCTAGTCTTAGGATAGATGATCCTTAGCATAAAATTCATGCCCTAACACCCTCCACTTTCCATTTTTCTTTTGAAAAACAACCACATTGGCTAACCATCTTGGATACTTAACCTCTCTTATCATACCTGCTCGAAGTAGCTTATCTACCTCTTCCTGGATAATATCATTTCTTTCAGGTGCAAACTTCCTCCTCTTTTGATGTATAGGCTTGAATGACCTATCAATGCCAAGTTTATGAGTAATTATATTCTTAGATATACCTGTCATGTCTTCATGTTTCCTGGCAAAGGTTGATTTCCTTCTCTTAAGGAAGGATACTAGCTTCTGTTCGATATCGCTAAGGATCCCTGATCCTATGAAGATCTTGGATTCAGGATCCTCAGGATCCATGAGGATTTCCTTCAAATCCTGTTCTCTTGCCTCCAAGACATCTCTTGAAGGATACTTTAATTGCTATTACTCCCTTGGTCTTGAAGCTGGCTTCATTGATGAGGTATAGCAATTTTTAGCCTCCTGTTGATCGCTCTTGATTTTCACCACTCCCCAAGGACTTGGAAGCTTTACGCATTGATGATAGGTGGATGGGATTGCCTTCATATCATGTATCCATGGCCTGCCAAGGATAACATTACAACATGATAAACAATCTATAACACAAAATTTTTGATAAGAATGCAAGCCTTCAATATAGATTGGGAGTTTCATGTCCCCCAATGTATTCTTAGTTTCCCCACTGAATCCCACAAGCACTGAGGATCTTGGGATAATATCAGACTCCGGGATATTCATCTTTTTGAGGATATCAAACTGGATGATGTTCACAGAGCTTCCTCCATCTATAAGGATCCTGCGAACAAAATGATTAGAAATAAACAATGTAATTACAAGGCCAACATGATGAGGATCCTGGATATCAACACGATCATCCTCATCAAAGGTTATGACTTTATCCTGGGTGACAACGGAGGTCCGGATGGGTCTGTCTCCATTATCCATCTTGGTTTCCTTAGCATGTCTTTTTGCTGCTGAAAAGGAGGTACCACAAATGTCTGATCCACCGGATATGAAGTTTATGACTTGTGCATCTGCTGGAGGAGCAGGAGCCTTTTCCGGGATCCTTTCAGGATCCTGGATCCTTGACTTCTTCCGTCCCAAGAGTTCCTTCAAATGCCCCTTGCTCAACAAGTAACCAATTTCCTTTCTTAGTGCAATACACTCTTCAGTGAGATGCCCAAAATCCTCATGATATGCACACCACTTGGATTTATCCTTCGTAGCAGCTGGTTTATCACTCTTCCTTGGCCACCTTGCTTTCTCACCTAAATTCTGCATTGCAAGGATTAGTTCATTGTTATCAACAGAAAAACAGTATTCTGAAATAGGAGGATAATCCTCATCATCCTCTTCTTGTTCCACTGAATGCACATTCTGATTGTCAGACTTATTGTAGAACTTGGATTTGTTGTTCCTGAAGTAGGATCCTTGCTTCTCCTGTTTTGAGGATCCTGCTAATCTATCCTGGATCCTTTTGTCATCCTCTAGGCGGATGAACCTAAGGGCCCTGGTTCTTACTTCATCAAGATTCCTGCAAGGTGTCATGACAAGATCATCATAGAACAATGAATCCCTAAGTAATCCCATTTTAAAGGCTTCTACAGCCATAGCAATATCCAAGTTAGGAATATCCAAGGATTCTTTACTAAACTTAGTTATATAATCTCTAAGTGATTCATTTTGACCTTGTGTTACCCTATATAGATCACTAGTTAATCGTTCAAATTTCCTACTACAAGAGAATTGGCTATTAAACAAATTAACTAGATTAGCAAATGAAGTAATAGAGTAAGGGGGAAGACTTAGCATCCATTTAAGAGCAGATCCTGTAAGTGTGGATCCAAATCCCTTGCATAGACATGCTTCTTTTAACCTTTCAGGAATTGGATTGATCTCCATCCTCTCCCTGTATTGAGCCACATGCTCCTCTGGATCCGTCGAACCATCATACAGCTTCATAGATGGTATCTGGAATCTTTTAGGTATCTCAGCATCACATAAGGGTGGTGCAAATCGAGATATCCTATGGCTACCGTCGGCAATTTCAGGAATGGGTTTAACCACTCCCGGGACACTGGATATCATATCCTTAAGCTTCTGTAATTCTCTAGCCATAGCCTGATTGATACATGTATCCTGCATTAAGCCATGGTTAGTGTTATATGAATTATTAAAAGTGTTACCTCCCATAGGATTCGTGTTTGGAATTGCGGATGTGAATCCATATTGACGAGACTCTGGCATGATTGAAGGACCAGAGGGAACAATGGTTTGCATTGGTATGAAGTCTCCTTGATGAATGTCTGAGCTCTGAGGCTGCATACTTCTCAAAAATCCTTGATCCTGAAGGACGTTGGATCCTTGAAGTTGAGATGATCCTTGAACCTGAAAGGATCCTGGAACCAGAGAGGATCCTGGGACAAGGGAGGATCCTTGGACCGGGAAGGATCCTAGGACCTGGGAGGATCCTTGGACCTGGGAGGATCCTTGGACCGGGAAGGATCCTAAAACCTGGGAGGATCCTTGGACCTGGAAGGATCCTTGGACCAGGAAGGATCCTAAGACCTGGGAGGATCCTTGGACCTGGGAGGATCCTTTAACTGCATGCATTCCCAAATATCCTCCTGACATGTAGTATCCCTGATGCTGAGAAGAGGATCCTGATGGTTGAGAAGAGGATCCTTGAGGCTGGAAGTGAGAGCCAAATGCCTGACTCATAGTTGCTGTTCCATAACGCCTTCCTGGTAATTCACCCAAGTATTGCACGTCCGGAACTGCTGAGTGTTGGGAAGTTATGACTGGAGTGTCAAAGTTCAACGACCTTGGTATCAGAGGGGAGTGATCCTCCACTGATTTCTTCTGTTTCTTGATCTCATCGATCTCCCGGAGGATCCTTTCGTTGGTTTTGTCCTGCTCTTGTGCGTGATTCCTCATCTGCAAAATCAGAGTGTAAAGATCATTAGTAGTAGGATTAGTTGAAACAGAAGAAGTTGGTGGTTTTTGGAAAATGGGGGTTGGTTTCTTCGCAGCATTCTCAGCATTCTTCTGGGATCCAGAAGGTGGTGGAGGCAAAGGAGGAACGCCTTGTGAAGAACTAAATGAAGGCATCAAGTTTGAGGTGTTCTTCGCTGAGGAAGCCATCTGCCTGGTCGTTATGAACCGAAATGATCACGAAAACACGAATCTTCTTAGGAATGAAGCACCAATTGCCCCACGGTGGGCGCCAAACTGTTTTGGTCAAAAATCAAGTAATGACAATATAACCAAACTTTCTGTTGTGAGGTATGATGCTTGAATTGATGAACAAGAATAAGGATCACTATGAAATGTAATGAACAAGTGACGCAAAGATTTATACGAGGAAAAAGCCCTTGATCAATGAATGATCTCCGGCATAAAAAACCTCGGGTGATGGAAACTACCGATCACCAACTCAAATTAAACAAGAAATGTAATACAACTTCGGATGATAGCGAGCTAAGTACAAGGATCACTATAGTGTATTGTGTGAAAAAGTATGC